>JAUOBT010000620.1:55056-65538 GCA_032362145.1 Hypanus berthalutzae
CAACAGGGCAGTTGATGACAACAGTAATTCACATTGAAAGCGAATAGTTCACAGTCTGAAATGAAAAATTCAGACAGCGGCACAGCAAGGACGGCAAGGAGACTGATGGCGAGACAGCCGATTATTCCAGTATTTTCAGATACGGAGAATCCACTTACAGCGGCAAGCTCCCTTTGTTTTCTGGTGTGTTGTTCTGGCTCCCTCGCAAAATTCCATACAGGTGGCTGGTTAACTTTGATGTGAGCATGTCCTTCTTTTTCTTCTTTCTGATCATGATGATGATCCCGAGACTGCCGTAGGGGGCGCTGTTGAACCGCGAATGCAGAATCCTCTGTCGGAATAGCACCTGCATTTTGAAAGCCTCTCGTTGAAGCTGGCGTCCTGAATCATTTTCAAACATTGGGTTCGTGGATTCCATTCACCGGGCTTCATGAGAGGATGGCAGTTGGGAATAGCTTGCCGTATAAAGGTTACTTCTTCAAAGAGAATAAGGTGCTATTCGTCATTCAACCTCGCACCCCACAGCTAACTTTCCCCTGGTATACGGCTCAGTCACACCGTCCTTGTCTGTGATAGTGAAATACAATAGAATAAATGACAAAAGGAACCAATAATGGCCAAAAGAAGGAAGCCTGTGTAATTACAACAAATAACTAAAAGGATAGATAAACAGATACCGATAGATACAAAGATAGATAGATACATTCTAGATAAATGAATAAATAATACTGAGACCGGGTTCAGTGTTGCGATCAGTGAACTTACCAAACAGTGATACGGGAATCTGATGGCGAAAAGGAAATGACTGTTCCTGGACCTGCTGGTGTAGGATCTAAGGCTCCCGTATCTCCATCTCAACTGTTGCGAACGTAACCTGGGATGGTTGGCAAAATCCATGACGGTTGATGCTGCTTGCTATTGAGGGAAGGGAGAAAGAAGATATAAGTATGCTCGTGCGTGGAAAAGTTTCTACGTCCTTCACTTGAGGACGTGGGTTTCCTCCGGGTGTTCGGGTTTCCACTCAAAAGATCAAAGTAGCGATTATTAGGTTCATTGTCCTGGGAATAGGGAAGTGTTAAAATAGACTGGTTGCAGGGCGACACGACTCGGTTTGGTCGGAAGGAGCTATCCTGTGCTTTACGTCCAGGTAAATACCTCGGAGCACGACGCTGTCTGGCTCCCCGCACAGACCCGGAGAGCTCATTACAGGCTGTAACTGGCTCGTGTTGCCGCCGTCTCGTTTGGCTCGCAGGCAGTGTATTATCTCGACAGCCCGTAAATGCACAGAGTTGCGCATGCAATACGAGTTCTCTCTGTCATCATACGGACTCATATACGAGCTGTGGTTTTGTTATCGGACATTAAGCCGCTTCTCTGCTGCCCGGTTAACTGAACCGGGCACGTTGACTTTACTTTCATAGGCATTTCAAGGTGAAGCTCAAGTCCATGTTTAATTTGACTTGTCATTAAAACATATATAAATACCCATTATTAGAGCCAAACGCGACACTGTAACTCCGGGTCCGGGGTGACAGCCACAGTACCATTAATCACACAAAGCACAGAGTGAAATACGGTCATCTGAAATATAGATTCTAACAGTCACTTGTTCATGGATGTTTCAGCAACCAGCCGTCCGACACAATACAACGTTTTGTCTGCCGGGTGGACGCTGGGGGGCAGAACCGTCTGAAACCTGGACGCCGCGCCACACTGACTACAGTGGAGCTAACGGACTCTGACGCTTCTCTGCCGGTCGGGTGTCAACCGGAGTCAACGTGGCTTCAGGCCGAGTCTATTGTCCTACCGAGGCCACGTAGCTTCCACGCTGTTCGCTCCTGCGGTCTGCTGATGAATCAGCGAAACCCATTTGCTGCCTTCCACGTTAACATTGTCCTACAGGACACCAGAAAGCGATTGCGGCGATCACTCGCTCTTAGACTGAACATCTCCCCTCGGGCACCGATACCTCCAGTGTCTCTCTGACACAGGCCGCACCACGTCCAGCTCCTTCAGATTCTCTGTCAAGAGCTGCACACTCATGAGGTAGACCTGATTTTCCTGAAATATTATTGTACGCAGGGTCTTCCGTACCGTAAACGAGAAAGAAAGATTTAAAAGGACAATATGGAGGCCTTCTGCCGCCATCCACGTCAAGCTTCGACATCCGTGCAGATCTTCTGACCTCTACTCTTGAAATGTGTGGTTGCTTGAGTAACCACAGGGGGAGATGACTCAGGAAGGCAACGACCACAATCAAAGAATCTCCCCCCCCACCACCATCCGGTCTGTGTCTTCTCCCCGCACCTCCCACCGGGCAGGAGGAAGAGAAGCTGAAGTTCCTACACCACATCGTTCAGGGGCAGCGACTTCCCTTCAACCATCCGGTTCCTGAACCGACCGGCCCAGCCCGGATCGATCCCTCAGTACAGCGAAACTGTGACCATTTGGCAAAAAGGTGGACTTTGTTTCCGATGCCGCCTGTACCCAAAAAGTGGCCACTGCCTGTCTGGCCCCTTTCTTCTGCCGCCCTAGCCCATCCACTTCCTTAAAACAACCAGCGTAATGAAAGATCCCAGATACAACTCGAGCAGCTTCCCTCCCGTTTGACTTCCGACTCTCCAACAGGCCGTTTGTAGGAGAAGAGGCTGCAATAATGTGGACTCTCCACATCACAACCTGCCCAATTATGGTCCGTATGGTCCAGTTTCTCTGCTTAACTTCAGACTTGTGGCACCACAAGCTACCCTGAGATTAATTTCCGGGCATTTACACCAGATGCGTTAAAGTATAGCAATAGAGCCCATGAAAGAAGATGGACAAACAATTAGTAAATGAAAGCAAACTGTGGAAAGACACAATAAGCAAACAACGTTAAATATGTACGTAATAAATATCATTGAGATCAGAGTCTGCGAATATTTTAAAGAGATTCGCTCTGCTTTCAAACAGTCAGATGCTGAGCTGAGTGAAGTTGTCAACACTGAGTCAAGAGCCGGAACCAGTGAGAATAACTTCACTCAGCTCAACACTGAAGGAAACGCGATGGCGGCTACACTCCGCCTTGCTCTGTGTTTATGGCGAAGGCCGATTACTTTCTGGCACAGAATTGATTCCCTGATCACGGAATTGTAAGTAAGTAACTAGTAGCTCTAATCTGGTAATGCGTTTATTTGGGGTCATTAACGGAGTATTTGGAACCAATTCGCATTTTTATTCCTGGGATGTCTGGACTGCCTTTCACAGAGAGGTTAGAGAGACTGGGCTTGTACACGCTGGAATTAAGGAGATTGAGAGGGGATCTGATTGCAATTTATAAGTTAATTAAGGTATTGGAGAAGACAGAGACAGGAAATATGTTCCAGATGCTGGTTTAAGAATAAGCGTATTGTCATTTAGGACAGAGTTAAGGAAAAACTTCTTCGCCCACAGAGTTGTGGGGGTGTGAAATGCACTGCCTCGGAAGGCAGTGGATGCCAATTCTCTGGATGCTTTCAAAACGGAGCTAGATAGGTATCTTATGGATAGGGGAATCAAGGGATATGGGGGCAAAGCAGGAACCGTGTATTTATAGTTGATGATCAGCCATGATCTCAGAATGGGGGTGCAGGCTCGAAGTGCCGAATGGTCTACTTCTGCACCTATTGTCTATTGTTATTTCCTCCCAGCTTGGAATCATCCAAACTTGCCTGTAGCGCATTCGGGGAACTCGGATCTCATCACAGCTTGTCGGCACTGTAAACCGCTGTAAAGAGGCAAATGTATTTGCGGAAGTGACACGATTGCCACGGAGCCAATGGGAGAATTGCTTTCTCAGGCCACGCAGATAAACCTCTCCCTGAGCTGAAACGGAGCATCACTCGATTCCACACAGCGGAGATATCCTAGGGCTCGAAATGATGCTGACGGCCAGGCTTTGCATTCCGCTGATCGTGGCGGTGATCCCGCGTAAGTTTAAAGTTAAAATAGCAGGTCTGGGGTCAGTGGGTGTAAAATGCCCTTTGTGGAACGGCGAGATGCAGTATCGAACGTGGTTCTATTTGGTAGATTTTCTCCCCAAGAGGCCAAAGATTTGATGATTCCCTGTCAACAAATGACGAAGTGTTTTATGACAGATAAATATGTAACGCGCTTGTCAGAGTGAACCCCTGTGGGATCCTTCAGTTCTACCACGAAGCTCTGAGAGGATACTGGGGTTTCTTGTAGGATGCGAGGGGAATTGAAAACGGAACAAATGTGTGCTTGTTAAACGGCATTTTACCCCGGTTCCTCACTGCGGTTCGATGGATCAGGTTTTTCCCGAGTTCGAGTATGTGTGCGTCAGCGCTTTCGTACGTTTGGGTGTCTCATCTCACAGCAGTTCGTTGTGTTGATCGCAGAGCGGACAGGGTCTATCGGGAGTACAAGCCCCTTTTCCGCAGACATTGTGTTTGCGTGTCAGCGCTACAAGAAAGAGAAAGGGGGGAGAGAGAGCGCGGCAGAGAGAGAGAGAGAGAGAGAGAGAGAGAAGAGTTGAGTTAGGCCATTCAGCCCATCGAGTCTGACCCACCATTTGGCCATGATCATCGGGTGATGACCCTACATCACGCCTATTGCACATCGCACAACAGAGCGAATCTCCGGGTTAATCGGAGAGTGGCCATGGTCTGTCGATAACACCAAACTCTTCCATCTGTCTTGTTTCCGCGCCCTTTGATGATCAATTGAGAGAAATTGGAGTCTAATCTGATTTCTGTCCTGCAGTGATTCTGACCACCTACGTGGAGCAATCGCCTTCCTCCCTGTCAATCGCAGAGAGAGAGCCCGCCACTCTGTCGTGTACGCTGCTGAACAGAGTCTATACAAATATGTACTGGTACCGACAGCGATCCGGCCGGGCAATTGAAGTTCTCTTCTATTCTGCTGGGCAAGGTTCAGCTGTGAACTACACATCTGATTCCTACGCGGCGCCAAGACCCAGCGACACGCTGTTTAAACTGGAACTGAGACGAGCATCGTCCTCCCACTCTGCCGTCTACTTCTGCGCTTGTAGTAGCGCACAGAGCTTGAAGTATAGGGTCTCTCAGTACAAAAACCTTCCTGTTTATCACAGGGATGTTCAGAGTTCATGTTACACCACTAGGTGGCAGCACAAGATTGTGTTTAACAGCCACTTATTCTGTCTCGAACTGGCAACACTTGTCCAGCTTTCTCCTGCTAATCCAGTAACCCCCGATATCACAGGGACAAGAATTCTACATGATATGGCAACTGCTCTACAGTTACCAGCAGGAACCTCCAGAAAAATAAACGACCACACAGCTCAGTCGATGTTGGAAGCATCCCCTGTCTAACATTTCCTTCTGTCGGAGGAGCGTAGTCACCAGCTTCCAGTCGGGCGGAGGACTCATAATCTGAATGTGCATACTAACAGTCCCAATGGCAGCCTGTTTTCCCGCTGTTATTCAACTCTCGAGTGGCCCATTTTTTACGGTAAGATGGCACATTGACGTGGACCGCTGACATCACGATGAACCTCATTATGGTACTGTGCATCTGCTCCGCTTTCTATCTGTAGCTCTTAAAACTTTATTGATGTTTCCTATTCCACATCAGTGCACCGGGTACTGACTTTATAACTGTGAACAAGCTTGTGACAGCATCTTGTTAGAGGTGACAATAACAAGTCGGTGTCAATACCAGCAGCGGTACCCACCATAGCTGCTGAGTGATCCGCTGGAGTCTTCCTACTAAATGCTGATGACAGTAAATTTAGCAGTAAAACATGTTGTCACGGGTGAACACGTGGAGCCGCGACCCTTAACCCTATCTTAGATGATACGTAAGTGCCCTCCAGTCAGGTTTGAAAAGACCCATGGCATTACCATCTGCATTATCCATCTAGATAGATAAATAGTGAACTACAGAAGAAAATAAATAAATAGACACATAACTAAATCGGCAATTAAATAATATATGTAAAGTACGATAAATAAATATATAAATAACTGCTAGACTTTAAAAACAATACATTGAAAACACGAGGTGCAGGAAGTGAGTCCTGTTCAATGTCATGATCAGTAAATTTACCAAACTCTGGTAAAGGAGTGTGTTGGTTGAAAGACTGTAATATTATTCGTCAACGCTGTGCTGTGGGTCCTGAGGTTCCTGTACCTCTTCCCGATAGCAGCAGCGAGAAGAGAGGTGGCCTGCCTGGCGAGTGTCCTTAACGATGGAGGCTGCTTTCTCGTCTTTAGATGCTCCAATGAGGATATGATCATTGATCAGACGGGCCTCTAGTGGACTGGGCCGCATCCACCACTAATGTCCCAGCCAAATCCAAAAAGGCTGGCGCGTTGCCGTGCCTTCTTTGAAATTAAAATAGAATCGATTCCGTCCGTGCCCGTGGAGCAGTCGCCGACTTCTCTGCCTATTGGAGTGGGACAGTCAACCACAGATCACTGCGCACTGCGGAACACGGCTACACCATTTTGTATTCGTAGAGACAGCGACCCGACCAGACAGAATTAACTCTCCTCTATTCCGCCGGGAGAGGTCTAATCAACAGCTACACATCTGAGACCTTCACGACTACGGAAACCAGCAGCACTGTCTCGCACTCTTACCCTGCCATCTATTTCTGTGCCGAGAGTAGCGCCCAGAGCCGGAGAAGGCGAGTCGCCGCTGATAGAATCCTTCCGCCCTGTCGGTGCCGCACTTGGGGTCAGAGAGAAGATTGACTGTCCGTCTCGACCGGCTGGCTGGTGCTCCCTCGGACAGTGTACACTGGCTCTTCCTCCACGGTCTGTACTTACCTGCGTCTTGGATCAGCTGACGTGAAATGTCCCTGTCGCCTGCTGTTCCCCGCATTCCTTCCGTCTGTTCCGGCCGTTCCCCTCCATACAGCATCCTGGCGGCTATTGCACATTCGCCCTTTGTCACAGCCCTACAGACACCACTTGTCCTCTAATCTTCTCTTCTCCTTCCCTACCGTTTCTCAAACAGGCCGCTTATTTTGAGCGTCTGGTGAAGTGGCGTTTAGTTTCTGCAATCGAAGCGAAACACGGTTGAAGCTCTATTATGGTTGCGTAATCCCTGTCCTCGGGAACATTGGCCAATCATTTTAAACCGAATTCCCATGGATGTGCGCCTCCCAGCTTCAAATCGTCCGACCGTATTTGCATTGCATTAACTAACCTCGGGAATGATCGTCAGTCCGAAGGCGTTGACCGTCGCGGAAGTGACGTCAACGCCACAAAAACTACAAGAATCTCTTTCCTTTATATGACCACACAGATAGACCTCCCTGAGAGCTGTCTCTGAGCTTCACATAGAGGAAATATCCTCATCCTGTAGATGATGGTGCAGAGGATTGTTTGCCTCCCGCTGATCGTGGCGATGATCCCAGGTAAGTACAAATCACAGATCTCGGGGAAAGGGTGTTGAACGTCCTTTGCGGAACGACGTGCTTCAGCATCGTACGTGATTAGGCTTGGCAGATCTTCTGGACATGAGGCCGAAGATTTGATGCCTGCCTTGCAACTCATGAGCCGAATGTGAAAGCGCCTTCCCACTGATAAATCCTTGCCGCACTGGTTGAACAGACCCGATTGAAATGCGCGTCTCCTTCGGTTTCGCTAAGATCGGTAGGGGCTATCGGGATGACTCCGAGGGTGTGTGGGGTTCTGAGCCAAAATTGAAACTGGACCAAATTAGATTATGCTAGATGACATTTAACCCCGCTTCCTCGCAGTGGTTCGAAGAGTCTCATTTTGTCTGAATTAGTGTGCATGTGTGTCGGGATTGTG
This sequence comes from Hypanus berthalutzae, assembly GCA_032362145.1. Taxonomy (NCBI): domain Eukaryota; kingdom Metazoa; phylum Chordata; class Chondrichthyes; order Myliobatiformes; family Dasyatidae; genus Hypanus; species Hypanus berthalutzae. Next base: position 62,844 of record JAUOBT010000620.1, read on the forward strand.
CATTGCCACTCTTTCACGGCGCAGAATTGTGTGAAACTTTTGGTTAACCGGAGAGTGGACAGAATATTTCGGGAACGCCAGCCCATTCCTGCTGTCTAGATCACACGCGAGTTGATCAACCATTTAGGGAAATTGGAGACTAATCGATTATCTGTTTTACAGGGATCCTGACCGTGTTCGTTGACCAGTCGCCTTCCTCCTTGTCAATCAGAGAGGGTGAGAAGGCCAGCGTCTCGTGTACGCTGCTGTAAACGGACTATACACTCATGCATTGGTACAGGCAGCGACCCGGACAGTCAATAGATTGTCTCTTCTATTCTGTTGGACAAGGTTCGGTTAGGAACTACACATCCGATTCCTTCACGGCGACAAGACCCAGCAGCACTCTGTTTACACTGGAACTGGGACGTGCATCGGCCTCCCACTCCGCCGTCTTCTACTGCGCCTGTAGTAGCGCACAGAACTTCAGATAACGAGTCGCCCTCTACAAAAACCTTCCAGCCTGCCACAGGAAGGTTCAGTGGCCATGTTGTACCAGTAGGTGGCAGCACAAGACCGTGTTCGGCTGCTCCTTTCTGTCACGAACGGGCTGCACTCGGCTGCATTTCCGCGTGTGCACCTGCTACCTCATATATCACATCGACAAGCAAAGGTGCTATGATGAATAACGGCCTGATTGTATCATCTGCTCTGCAATTGAGGCAGGAAACCCGAGCGGGCCATGCGCACAGCTCAGCACATCGCTCAACCGTCCCCTCTGTCCGTACACCTCATTACCTCAGTAAAGGAGACAATGATAATAAAGGCTCCAGACACCAATCCAGCAGCCTCTCTGCCGTCATTCCCCTAACCTTAGGACCGAGGACGGGACAATAATGTGGTTTTTAGACGTCACAATCTACCTCTCTGTAGTCCTGTTCACCCTCACAGCGGTTTTCACTGTCGAATTTAAATATTTTTGATGAACCTTATTCTACACCAGTACACTCTGATCTGTATGCAAGACCAGCTTTTCACTGTAACTCCAGAGATGCAGCAAGTGTAAACGGATTCATTAATTTACCTTTCTCTGTATCGATGCAAAATGTAATGAATTGTTTTCTGCGAACATTCTTTACACGGCATAACTGTATAGGGCCAGACATTATAATTCTGATTCATATTCACCTTCTGACGTGTCGGTTCTTGGCGACCCCTGGCGTCAAGAAGAGGCCACAGTCAAGGTAGAGGAGCAACCTCTTATATTCCATCTGAGTACCCTCCAACTTGATGGTGTATATTACTGTTACCTTTTCCTTTTGTTCGCCTGACTATTGCTTCTTCCTTGAAACTCTCCTCTTTCCCCTTCCCCTGTTTTCCGTCTCCTTTCCTATCATATATCATATTCTTCCCACTCCAGCCCCTTTTTACGATCCCGCAACTATTATTTCAGGAATTTTCCAGAACCTCCACCCCGCTCCACTTTTCTCTCCCAGTCCTGATGAAGGGTCTTAGCCCGAATCGTCCAAAGTTACACTTTTCCACGCGCCATCAAGAGCGGTAGGGCGCGAGTCTCCGGCCAGAGAAAATCCTTCCAACTATCGAGCAAAATGTGCAGAACCGGCTTCTCGCCACGGGAGGACAGCAGTACACTGTATAGCGCTGCATATTGTCCCACTCGAACAGCACACAGCAACGCAAGATAGTTATACCGGTGCATCTGTAAAAGTTTGCTCTCTTGGTGCATCTGTACCAATGTTAATATCTCGCACATACGTCTATGTCTTGTATAGCTATCTAATTAATGGGGAGAACATCCACTGGGTGACCTTCTGTACCTAATAAAATGGCCACTTACTGTATGTTCGCGGTCCTCTGCTATTGCAGCCAATCCGCTCCAAGGTTCAACATATTGTGCATTCAGAGATGCTCCTCTGCACACCACAGTTGTCACACGTGGGAACTGGAATTATTGCCGCCGTCGTCTCAGCTTGAAAGGGTCTGGCATTTCTTTTCCAACCTCGGCCATAAGACAGGACGTTTTCAACCAAAACATTACCACAACAGTGTTTCGCGCCATTCTCGGTAAACACAAGAGAAGGTTGTGTGTGAATATCCCAGGAGTTCAGCAGTTTCTTAGATCCGGAACCTCTCGCGGATTGACTCCAATAAGCATTCCACAGTCAAAGTAAATCAGATCACATTTCTTCCCTATTCTGATGTTTGGACTGAACAGCACTGGAACCTCTTGACCATTTCTGCGTGCTCTTATGCATTGACTTGCTGCAACACGATTGGCTGATGAGTCACTTGCATCACCGAGCGGTTGAAGTGACGTCTAATAAAGTGGCCACATCATCTGAGTAACTTGAATGAAAACATGGACAGATGCGTTTGTAAGTTTGGAAACGGCACAATGATTGACGGCGTCATGGATGTTAGAGCGGGTTGACAACGGAGAAAGCGGGATGTCTGTGTAGTCACTGCGTAGCTGAGCTGATAATGAGACCACGGAGTGTATGTTGTGTAGTCTTTATTATCACGTCTGCAGACCTTCGCTGTTCCTTCTCACCTTTCACAGTATTCCGTCTAGAGATTTCCCAACCCATTATGGATAATTACGCATAATTCAGTGAGGGTAGATAGATAGATAGATAGATAGATAGAGAGAGAGAGAGAGAGAGAGAGAGAGAGAGAGAGAGAGAGAGAGAGAGAG
>JAUOBT010000627.1:91489-102150 GCA_032362145.1 Hypanus berthalutzae
ATAGATAACATAAAACCTTCGGTAATTTACTCCTTCTCTGAATACCCTGAACAGAATTAGAATCCCTAAGGGCAATAGCAAGTGGTTCTAAAACCAAATTAAATAATAATTTAAGTTTTGATTTTTGAGATTTTTGATTATTAGTTATAACTGCAGCCACCGGGGCTTGATAAAGCAGTTTGATCCAGGAAATAAATCCCGGAACGAAATTAAATCTCTTCAAAACCTGAAACAAATAAGGTCATTCCACCCTGTCAAAAGATTTGTCTGCATCCAGAGAGACAATACATTTAGATTCTTTAACTGAGGGGAATAATTAATATTTAACAACCTTCCAATATTAAAATGTGAGTACCTATTTTTAATAAATCCAGTTTGATCATTTGAGGTAACAGTAGGGAAACTATTGTCAAGTTTATTGGCTAAAATCTTAGAGAGAATTTTAAAATCTACATTCAGTAAGGAGATAGTTCTGTAGGATGCACATTCAGATAGATCTTTTCCTGTTTTAGGAATCAATTAATTTAATGCCTCTTAAAAAGTTTTCGGAAGATTTCGAGAGAATATAGAATCAGTGAAAGTATGACAAAGAGGTGGTATTAGCATTTCATTGAAGGTCTTGGAAAATTCCACTGTATATCCATCCGGTCCAGGGGCTTTCCCTAGGTACATAGACGGTATAGCTTCAGCGATTTCCTGTAGTTTAATAGCTGCATCTGGTGTATTAATATCTTGAGTCGAAATTTTAGGTATATTTAATTTTTTTTTAAAAAAATGTTCATAGTAAAAGTATAGTCAGAGAATTCAGATTTATAAAGATTGGAATATAAATCCATAAATATCTTATTAATTTCATGAAGGTCTAATGAATTCAGTTCTATCTGCTCTGCGTATTTTCAAAATTTGTCGTCTTACCATGCTTGTCATTAAATGACCAGCGGAGGGTTTACCTTACTGATCCCCATGTGTATAAATTAAACTTTTAGATTTGAAAATTTCCTGTTGGATGGGAAATGACAGAAGCATATCATATTCTGTTTGAAGTTCAACCCTTTCCTTAAGTAGATCTTCAGTAAGTTTATCTGAATACGTTTTACCTGTCTCTGTAATTTTATTAGCAAGCACTAACAGTATTAATAGTATTAGAATGTACGAAAGGGAATTTAGTGTTAACAAAAATAGATACTCCTCTAACTTTATTAGTACATAGAGACTGCGATCAAGGAACTTCACAAAATTTGAAAAAGCGATCCTCATCCTGTCCCGGTACTTGAGTTTCTTGCGCAAAAATAATATCTGTATTAACTGTTTTTAATTTTTTAAAGATCCTTTTATGCTTAATAGGATGATTCACGCGGTTCAGATTCCAGGAGATTATATTAATTATATTAAAATCCATATTTAAGATTTATTTTAACGTTTTCTAAAGAAAACTATTGCACAAGTGCACACTAATCCATGAGGAACAGATATGAAGAGAAGGGATGACACATTTCAGAGAAAATGTCCATCAAAAGAGCTGCCCAATCGACCGAGAAAAAAAACAATTCTAATAGCCCTCCCCAAAGCCCGAAAAAAATCAACCAAATCAAAAAAATCAAAAATAACTCTGTCCTCCATTTTGCAGCTGTATTTAATAAAAGCTGAGATTTTCATCCCACCGAAACTCGCCGTAATAAAAAAGATAAACAGATTTCAAATAATGTGATGTTATGTCTAACAATAATAAAAACTTAACTGTCTACGGCCAGCTTAAATTCATCTAAAATATGTTAATCACGTATTCAGAAAACAATGCATTCAAGTTAACATTACAACTGAAGGTTTTTCTTTTAAAATACATACATATCGAAAAAAAAGTGAATATATATCAAAACAAAAGCTATATTAATATTGAAACACACGAAAGGATAGAAAAACTAATTCAAACCAGGTCCTATTCTGACCTCTGTAATATTATACAGATTTCCTTCAAAACAGCTATGAATAGATAGTAATTCTTAACAAATAAAGAGAAGAATTAAATCAGCCAATTCCCATACGGGCATTCAAAGAGCATGAAATATACTTTCCTCAAGACATCTATAAATATCTCATAGATCAGAATTAACTTTCCAGGTTACAATCATCAGCTTAACTTTGAAATTCAGAATAAGCTCCCACTCTTCTTCAGGGGAGTAGATCCTCTGTGGCTGGGAATCGGTGGGGATGATTCAGCCGCGCTGGATAACGAAGGGACGGATGGAGGTTTTTCTTATACATTTCGCTCATGACTTCCCGGTATTTCCTTCTTTCGGCAAAAGCCTCAGGAGGAAAGTCTTCGACTAATCGAATTTCTGTTGATTATAAGATTAGTTTTAGTTTTCTTCTGGCCCCTCGAAGTATGGCTGCTTTGGTTGTATAAGAATACAAGTCCAGTACGATTGTTCTGAGAAGAACTTTAACAAGTCTCCAGTTTCAGTATTTTCAGGGAAATCTAATATATGCAAATTCCTCTGACGTGCTCCACTGTCTAAATCATTCATTTTTCATCGTTTTTATAGGTCCGAGGTAATTCCATTAATTTTCTTTTTCATCGATGACATCTTCAATGCTTGTTGGCTGATTGTTTGCCTGAATTGTTCGTGTTCGTTCTCAATTCGCCGGTGAGTCTGTTTGAGCGCCTGACATTGAAAAGTCCAGGTTCTTCAGAGATTCTCGGACATCAGAGACAGATTTTTCCAGCTTCCGGATGGTATCCGTCAGCTTATCCATCTGAGTATTAAGCGATCCGAATTCAAGTGAAGTCAACTTTTATTGTCATTTCGACCATAACTGCTGGTACAGAGCGTCCTAAAAATGAGACAACGTTTTTCAGGACGATGGTGTTACAGAACACAGTTCAAAACAAGTAGACTGAACTACGTACTAAATAAAACGCAGAGAATGCTATTCTAAACTGCAGACCTACACTGAGCTGCATAAAGTGCACGGAAACAGTACCGGCATTACAATAAATAATAAACAGGACAAGGTGTCAGTCCAGGCTTCGGGTATTAAGAGTCTGATAGCCTGGGGGAAGAAACTGTTAGGCCGAATGCTTCGGACCCTTTTTCCAGACGGCAGGAGGGAGAAGAGATTGTATGAGGAGTGCATGTTTCCTTTGCGGATGCAGCGTGTAGTGTAAATGTCTGTGATGGCGGGAAAAGAGACCCCGATGATCATTTCAGCTGACCTCACTATCTGCTGCAGGGTCTTGCGATCCGAGATGGTGCAATTTCCGAACCAGGCAGTGTTACAGTTGCTGAGGATGCTCTGAATACAACCCCTGTAGAATGTGATGAGGATGGGGGGTGAGAGATGGACTTTCCTCAGCCTCCGCAAAAAGCAGAGACGTTGCTGGGCTTTCTTTGCTATGGAACTGGTGTTGAGGGATCCGGTGAGATTCTCCGTCAGGTGAACACCAAGAAATTTGGTGCTCTTTACGATCCCTACCAATGAACCGTCGATGTTTAGCGGGGAGTGGTCGGTCCGTGATCTCCTGAAGTCAACAACCATCTCTTTTGTTTCGTTCACATTCAGAGACAGGTTGATGGCCATGCATCAGTCCGTTAGCCGCTGCACCTCCTCTTTGTAAGCTGACTCGTCGATCTTGCTGACGAGACCCACCACCGTCGTGTCATCGGCGAACTTGATGATAAGTGTTGTGCCGTGTGTTGGGAAAGAAGCTTGAGACAAACGTCAAAGAAGATATTATAAGCATTTTTAAGCACATAAAGGGTAAAAGAGAGACGAGAGTAGATATAGGACCAATAAAAAATGAGAGACGCAAATATGGCAGAGGGACTGAATGCGTATTTTGCATCAGTCTACACAGTGGAAGAAGGTTAGTGTATAGCGAATATTCAAGAGCGTCAGTGAGGTGAATACTGTGAAGTGAAACCATAGAATTCCTTCCCCTGAACTCAGCACTTTGATTTATGAGGAGCAATCTGCCTTTTGTACCACTTCTACCTTTGACGCCACTTGCAAGTAATTATTATGATCTGTTCCCAGACTCTTCTGTTCAACCACCACTGCTCGGGGATCTACTGCTTACCGTGTCTTCGTGCACCCCCCAAATCTGTGCGCAACCCGAATTTAGTGCAGACACCCAACCGGTTGACACACCCACCAGCACAGTAGATTATCCCAGGGTGATAATAATTTGAAACAGTTCACAAATATCTGCCTAAACCAGATAATAGTAGCAAGAACAGAGGTCAAAGTTCAGTTAATTTTACACTATAAAAAATCGAGAATCGTGAGAACCGCGATACACTGGCACAAACACAAATCCATGTGCAGCCTCCCCCCCAAATCAATTCATAACTACAAATTCCTTGAGACCCCGCATGCAATCTAGTAGCAAAAATTATTTCAACACTTCACAACATGGCAACCAGTACCTTTAAAAAGCAACAACAACAAAGCTCAGTAATCAAAGTGCATTTATTATTAATGCATCGAGAAATGAAACAACAGGGAGATTGGACACTCGTCCCAATCTGCAGACAGCCTCAAATCCATGTACAGCCCCAAATGACCAACATCCTAAATCCCGCTGTAGTTCTAATATCTATGTGCACCGGAAACCTGAATGCACCCCGTAAATAAGTGTACACCCAGAAATCAATCTGCATCCCAAAAATCTTTGTTCACCACAAAATCCATTGATAACCCAAAATAAAAGTTCAACCACATATTCTCTGAAAGACCCCTGTGAGTAATCTGTGAGTAACCACAAATCGGTCTGTACTCCCAAATCTGCATCGTCTGCGGAGACAGAGTGTGGTAGTTGATGGTTGTCTCGTGACTAGTGCAGTGCAGCACGGATCGGTGAGGGTCCGTTACCCTTTCGCATTAAGATCAATGGTCTGGATAATAATATAGGCATTTGGATCATCAAATTCGCTGAGTCCACCAATACTGCGGGTGTAGTGAACAGTGAAGATGACTATCATGGCTTCCAGCAGCATCGAGACCAGTGGGGAAAAATGGCTAATGCAGACATGAGACAGAGGTTCGCACTTCGCTGGAATCAAGCAGCAATAGCTCTTACAAAGTGAACGACAGGGCATTTAGGAGTGGGTGCTGGGATGTATTACTCTGTAGGTTTTCTGTGTTTCTGTTTTTGGATTTAATTAACCTGGGTTACACTGGTGTTTTATACTGTAAGTTATCCGGGAAGGAAAACATCATCTTGACATTTTAGTGTGGCAACAGATCGTCTTTCATTCTCCCCACCCACCCCCACTTGGTTGTTACCCTTTCTGACTAGAGCTAACCTCAGAGCTGGCCAGAACCACAATATCACTGAACACAATATGTTGCTGTTTTGTTCTCACAGCTGACCACCAACACATTAACAAGGGCGGTGGGCGACGCATCACCTTCGAGGGTAACAAACGCCCATCTATATTGATCACGAGGTAAACGGCAAAATGTCTTCACTCAAGGCCTTGCTAAGCAGCGACCTCACGGACTGAGGTGCCCCGTATTATGTCACGCTTTCAACCGGAGCTCCCTAATCCCAGCGTCTGGTTCAGTAGATCAGCGCTGTCTGGTCACTTGTCAAAGGGAGTTTCAGAAACCATGGCATAGATCTTCCCATCAATAGTTCAAAAGGGTTCAACTTGGTGGTCCTGCTAACATAAGTTCTCAAAGTAACAGATAAATCGGCAGCGCCTCAGACAATTTCAATCCCGCCTCTTCGAACATTTTGGTCAGGATGTCTTTCAGTAATCCATAATATTGTCCACTAATCCAGATGAATATGTTGGTAGGGCTCATGTCACTCCCAGGAGAACCTAGGGTTTGCGCCAATGTTTTAGTTGATTTTCCCGGACAGTGCGTCCCCCTGTCACATTAAACTTTGAAGTAAAAGACAACGTGCGGATTCGTAAAGGTTGCAAATATTCAAGTTTACCCTCAGCTGAGATGGAGGCGCTAATTTGCGCTTAATGTTCCTGAAAGGGGCGTGTGTGAGCACACTTCCAATACCTCATGAGGAATCACCACAGAGTACCCAGCTTATGTCTAAAATCCTTAGGTTTATACTATGAACCTTCAGTAACAATAATTACATCTAGTTTATTTAAAGGGGCAGGACTCCAATCTGGACCGGAAGGAGTAGTGGCATCTAAATTTAACACACAGTCCGTACACACAGTACGGAGTCCTCCTGATAGGAAAGAAGGGTGGCCAGATTAAGGGCAGGTGCTCTTAATAAAAATATAATTTCGTTTTGATAAAAGCAAACCTTGTTCGTCCTTCTGCTGTAAAGTGTTGTGTAGCCGCTGAATTGTGGAGAGTAATTATTGTGTGAGGAGTTAAAATTGTGCAGGACTGTTTCAATATTAGGCCGGCTGGTGGCGTAGTCGCATCAGCACCGGTCTCAGGGGCAAATGGTCCGGAGTCTGAATGCAGCCCGCTTTCCGTCGAGCTAGCAACTCGAACTCGTAAAAAATAAACTGAAGAATGCTACTGAAACGCCACATGATGAGCAATCATTAAAATAAGATTGTTGCAGAAAGCTTGTCATGATGGCGACCTGTGTTATGCCTCAATGACTACCGTCCCGTTATACTCACATCCATCATCATGAAGCCATGTTTTAAAGATCAGTCCTCTGCATAACATTGCATTATTCGGCCTAATATCCTTGAGCCGAATTTTGACAAGATAAGCAACTGTAAGTATTTATTCTAAGAGTCCCCTCTGCTGAATGTTTGGGGCGTTTCTATGACAAAATAAACTGCAAAATCCTTGTCCATCAAAACATTTAACACACAACATTTTTCTGCACAACTACCAAGAAAACCTACAGAGCCGATCATTAATGTCACCAGATGTCTGACTCCATTCCTCCGCTCCTCCCTGAATTTCCCGAATCTCCGTCTGGAATGTTTAGACTATGGCGCCATCGACTGGACGGAAAAGAAATGGCAACGGAGGTAGTCATGCTCTGTCAAGACGCAGAGGGACTGATTCTTTGCGCTGAACTCTTCTTTCTTTTTATTTTCTCTCGTTTATTGTTCTAGAATTCGGTATCTGTGCCGTGTGAATTGTTACTTGGGTCTTGTTCCCAGATCATCGCTACTTGCGCAATTTTAAATCCATAACATTAGTAGACTCAGGAGATTAAATTCATTGCCTGTGCAGTGGACATTTTAATTACGAGGAAAATAAACATAAAATGATTTATTCAGGTTGATTTTCGATAAACAAGTAAATGCATAGCTATTGTAGGAACCTCTATCGGGAATGCAATGCAAATACGTCCAGGTGATGTGCTTCTTCCGAGTGACGTCAGCCGATGCAACACACTTGTTCTGTTAAATCTATCCCCTCTTCCCCGCTTCCATTCTGATATCGACTCAGTCCGTTTCTCCTGCACAATACGATACTCTCTCTTTATTTAGCACTTCAGTCATCCTCTCTGCTGCACTGAATTTAGTTCTGCTCGGACCTAATTTCTGCCGATGGGTCATAAGACAGATAAGGATTAGTTGTCCATTCGGCCAATCAACTCTTCAGAAATGTCGTCATAGCTGATACATTTGTCTATCAGACCCAATCTCCTGCCCTCACCCCTTATCGCTTCATGTCCTAACTAAACAAGAATCTATTAAACTCTAGCAGAAATATACTGCAGATACAGACTTGGCACCGCAGCTTTCTGTGGCAAAGAAGTCCACAGTTTCATCTCACTCCAGCTAAATAACTTGCTCTTCGTTCCCGTTCTGAAAGAACGCCAGTCTATTCACACGTTGTGTCCTCTGATCTTAGAGTCTTTCCACATCTACTATGAGGCATTGGGCCATTATTTAGGTTTCACTGAGGACCACCCAGTCTCGGCACATCCTATCAGATCAGGGGACGAAACCTGCTCGCAATACTCCAAGTGAAGTTTCACCGGCGCTTTATACAATTTTCACCGTTACATCCTTGCATCAATTCATAATGTTTGATTTATTGTCCCTCACAGCCCCAATCTCCCGTATTTCCTCTGCAACCTTTGTTAACCTTACGCGAGAAGGTATGGGAAGCATTATTTCTCACGCCACAGCTTCAATTTTGATACCAGGCCTTCTGAGTGAGACCACTACACATGCCCATTTATGGGTCAACCTGGGGAACGGTGCAGGTTTCGACTTCAGTTTTGGGAGAGTCCGTGCGCTTTCTGAATGAAAAAGCTGGAGTCTTATATTTCACAATGTTACGATGGAAATTGTAGCTACCCCAGTCACTTTAACTGAAACCAGTTTTCCATCTTTCCTGGCAAATTTCTCCAGCTGTGAGAGAAAACCAGGGAAGGATCCATAGTCCAGTGAATTAGAATAGAATTTCAACAATGTAAGAAAACTCATTCTGGCCTCACATGGTTCGCTGGTCCAGATTCTGGTATTAATCGGAAAGTTTGAATACAATTTCTGCTAATGTAGCTTTCACATCAGCGCCATTGTGTTGTTTCTTACCCCACATAATTGAATTAATTTTGCTGTCTTTACTGGAACCTGCAAACTACTAACATCCGCTCACCTGGCTGCAGGAACACAGTCGGCACATTTACCGGACATATAGATATGATAGAAATGCATTTGCACTCGGGTCAACGTTAAGAAACAGCGTTTTAGCTACAGAGCCGACTATTGAATGTAAACAGATATTTGACTCCACGCTTCAGCTCCTCCCTGAACTTCCTCTGTGACAGAGTGTAGATACACGTGTTGGTGCAGGTACAGAGATATTTCAACATGAACCCAAACTGTTGCAGGATATACGTCGGGGTGTTCAAATATCTGTCAGTGTAAGAGTAATTCTGAACTTGCCAGTTCATAGTATATACGATCATGGGGATCCACAACAATATGAAATTGGCTGACAGAGAGAACAACAAAATTATTGACTTTCTCCGGTTCTCCACCTCTGGATCATTCTTTTTCTCTCTGCTGTTCCTGAGCCCCCGGCGAACTCTGTTTGCCGCGATAGTATGACTGACTGTTAAAGCATTAAAAATTAGAATCAAACCGATCGGCAATAAAGCTGTATTGATAATGTTAAACATCTGGAATGTTTTCCATGCTGGTAAAGTTAGGTAATCCATTGTCAAAATTCATCGCCAGGGTATGTTGTCAATGATAAGGTAAGGTTCTACCGCAAAGTTGAATGGAACACTTTGCGCACAACTTCCTAAATACACAATGGCTATCACAATAGTCGCTGTCCTCCCGGTGCAGTATCGTTTCCGCAGCTTTTGACTGCAGATTGCAATACAGCGATCGAACGTGAAAGCCACCGTGAGCCAAACAGAGCAGTCCATGGTTGCGAGCCTCAGGACAAGCGTCACGGCGCAAACCGGTGTAATGAGCAAAGGAAGGGCATAAATATAAATATTATTGATCTGATCGAGTACAACAGCAATGATCACACCCATTAAATCAGCTGCAGCCATTCCCAACAGGTAACGGGAAATACATTTGGAGAGTCCGCATTTTCTCAGAGACAGGATCACAATCGCCACTAAATTAACTGCGAAGAAGCAAAGAAGAGTTAGGGTCATGCGCGGAAACCTGATCATATTTACTTGATATGCATGTATAGAAATGTGTTGAGTCGGATTGAGTGAACCTCAGACATCTTATCCTTTGCCGGGTCTGGCAGGTTTCGATTTAGAGAGTGAAAATGTTGTCCGCAAGGGCTCCGTCACTGTCCTTCGATTGCAAGATGAAATATGGACGCTGATAACAGCTGAACCGCAGCTTTCCAGTTGACAGCAGGCTTTCCACTAGGTGGCTTAGCGACCCACTCTTCTGGACAGACCCATCATCGCAGCTGAGAAGGCTGAAGGTTTATATGTTGCGGGACTACAACGGACTCAGGGAGAACGTTTGTTCGGAGAAAACGTTTTTGAGTGGCCGGAGGACATAGCTAAATGCATGTTTCGCTGGACAGGTGGAAAATAAGTCACCAGCTTGTACCTTTCGTGGAGGAGCAACATAAAGGTTTTTACTTGCTTATGTTGTGAGATGGATATAAAATATAAAATAAATCATATCAAATCTTTTCTAAATTAAATCATCCCAAAGAAGGAGGGCACGGTAAAATGGAAGTATGTTCCACTTCATTTAGAACAATACATGTTGGTAAAGCTGGAAAGTCGAGTAAAATAAAATGTTGGATCAGGAGCAATGTTAGGGACAGCCAACAAGCCTTTGTGTGTGGAAGGTAATGTTTGACAAATCTTTGAATTTTTTGAAGAAGTTACTAAGTTGATGAGGGTAAAACAATGGATGTTGTCTACGTGGACTTCCAGTTCCACACGGAAGGTTCGTTAGGAAGGCTGAATCCTTGGGAATTAATATTGAAGTAGTAACATGGATTCAACAGTGGTTGGATGAGAGATGCCAGAGAGTAGTGATGGATAACTGTGTGTCACGTTGGAGGCCAGTGACTAGTATTGTGCCTCACAGATCTGTATTGGCTCCACTATAGTTTGTAACATGCATTAACGATCTGAATGATGGGGTGGTAAATTGGATGAGTAAGTATGCAGTTGATACGAAGATAGGTGGTGTTGTGGATAATGAAGTAGGTTTTTAAAGCTTGCAGAGAGATTTAGGCCAGTTAGAAGAGTGGGC
>JAUOBT010000635.1:3639-18423 GCA_032362145.1 Hypanus berthalutzae
AATGGAACAATATGAGCTATCCTTCAATCCTCCAGCACCTCACTCGTAGATACAGACATTATAAATTTATCTGTCAGGGCCTCTGCAATATCAACACTCTTCTCGTTCGTGTTCCGATGGAACACCCTATCAGGTCCTGGGGATTTATCTTCTCTGATTTGCCTCAATATAACAAGCACTTCCTCCTCTTCAATCTGTATAGGTTCCATGACCTCACTACTTGTTTGCCTTATTTCCAGTCACTCCATGACAGTTTCCTTAGTAAATAGAGATGCAAAAAACATCTTTAAGATCCACCCTATTTCCTTTGGGCCCAAACATTGCCGACCACCCTGATCTTCAAGAAGACCAGTTTTATCCCTTACTGTGCTATTGCTCTTATATACTTGTAGACGCTCTTTGGATTATCCTTCACCTTGACTGCCAAAGCAACATCTTGTCTTCCTTTAGCCTTCCTGATTTCTTTCTTAAGTATATTTGTACACTTTTTATACTCCTCAAGCACCTTATTTGCTCCTCTTCTTCTTCTTCATCTTCTTCAGAGTTCCAATATCCCTTGAGAACCAAGGTTCCTTATTCTTATTCACTCTTTCATTAATCCTGACAGGAACATACGAAATCTGCACTGTCCAAATGTCTCCTTTGAAGGCCTCCCACTTACCAATCACATCCTTGCAGAGAAAAACCTGTCCCAATCCAAGTTTTTTAGATCATTTCTTGAAATTTGGCCTTTTTCCAGTTTAGAGCCTCAACCCACGGACCAGATCTATCTTTATTCATCATCAAGTTGAAACGAATGGTAGTATGATCACTGGAACCAATGTGTTCCCCTACACACAATTCCGTCACCTGCCCTATCTCATTTCCTAATAGGAGATCTAATATTGCATCCTCCCTGGTTGGTACATCTATATATTGATTTAGAAAATTTTCCTGAACACATTTTACAAACTCTAACCCATCCAGACCTTTAACAGCATGGGAGTCCCAGTCAATGCGTGGAAAATTAAAATCCCCTACCATCTCAACATTTTGTCTCCTGCAGTTGTCTGTTATCTTTTCGCAGATTTGTTCCTCCAATTCACGCTGAATATTGGCTGGTCTATAATACAACCCCATTAATGTGGTCGACCCTTTCCTGTTTCTCAGCTCCACCCATATGGCCTCGGTTGACAAGTCCTCTAATCTGTCGTGCCTGAGCACTGCTGGAATATTTTCCCTGACTAGCAATGCTACGTCCCCACCCTTCATTCCTCTGCCCCTACCACGTTTGAAATATTGGAACTCTGGAACATTAAGCTGCCAGTCCTGCCCCTCCTGTAGCCAAGTTTCACTAATGGCTATAATGTCGTAATTCCATGTGTCAATCCAGGCCCTCAGCTCGTCAGCGTTTGGTGCAATACTCCTTGCATTGAAATAGACACACCTCAGAAGATTATTGCCACCACCAAAGACTCTTTCTGACTTTGCATGAACTTTTAACATTAGTTATTTTCACCCCTGCTCCACTATCTGCTCTGGAGCTTTGGAACCAGTTCAGTGGAGAATGACTAGTATGTCACTGGACAAGAATGTTGGGTTTTCTGTTATATGGTTCGTCTGGGACCGTTTGTCCTGGATAATTGGAGCTTGAAGTGTGACCTTACACACGTACATAAAAATAATCAGGGGTGTAGATAGAGTAGATGGTCATAGTCCTTTTCCCGGGGTAGAGGAGTCTAAGACTTGAGGGCAGAAATTTAAAATGGACCGAAGTGGCATTGGTTCACGTGGCGGGTGATGGCTATAAATTACATGCAGCCAGGGGAGGCAGTAAACACAAATACATTTACAAAGTTGAGTGGATGTGGACAGCGAAAAGGATAGACGTCTATAAGGGAAATTTGGGAAAAGCTGTGGGAAAATGTAGCAAGTACAAAAGACATTTGGATCAGCGTGAATTAGCTGGGCCGAAGGACCTGTTTCCAGGCTGTAATCTCTGTTTTATTCCCCTTGGAATCAGAATTGAGCACAATCACAGTGCCTATTAGGGACGGAGACATTTGGTCATTGCCTGTACCGGGTTTTCCATCAGAGATCCTGGGAATTTTACATCCAGGTAGCAGATCATCTTAATAAGGAAATATTGAGAACTCACCTTCACCATTTGTAAACAGCCCAGACATGGATTCGGGTATTAAAACACTGAAGCAAACCGCGTATTTATCGAGAATGAGATGTCATCTGATCCTCAGCCATTCCCAATGCTGCCAATGTTCTCGGCTCGGCTGCAAAAAAGAGATTTCGGAAACTCCCCTCGTCTCCTTTCTGCAGCAGCCAAGAAAACCAAGAGGGAGTTGATAGCTGCCTTTTCAAAACCCGAAATGCTCGTTTATCACACAATCTCTGAATTCCTGGAAATGCTCCTTCCATCTGGTTCTGAATTTTATAAATGTAAGTTGGAGATATCTTACACATTAGGGCCTGTCTCGAGGTGAAGCAGAAACTGACACTAGACTTTTACATAGCCCACAAGCCCGCTATTGCATTCCTCTGTTTCACTCACAGCCACCTGATCCAGGAGTACCTGCTTCTTTCACTCAGGTGAAGCTTTGAAACTCACTCAGGTGGGTGGAGTGATTCGACCATTACCGGTGTCAGGTCCCTGAGCTGGAACTGTTAGATTGATCAATTACTTCAAGGCTGCTTTACCAGAGGGATCAATGATACTGCTTGATGAAAGTTTCTGTGCCCAGTTAGCTTCTGTGTAAGTTTGTTCATCTGTACTAGTGTGTGCCAACAGGACAGAAGTTTAAATAGAATTATCGCAGTGATCATACCTTTGTCCATTCTGTATCTGACTGACGATTGTTGATTGCCGTCGTCTTGTTGACACTTTGGTCCCGGAGCAGGAAAGCTCCACCTGCTGGTGATACCCTGAATTACAAACAAGCAGACAGCGAGTCAGAGAGAGTACGATTACAGTATTTGCAAATAACAGTATCGCCATCCACTGTATCAGAGCATCCGTTGGCTTAGGGACAAACTATTCCCTGTTGACATGAACTCCCACACCATGTCTGTGTCTGTCCAGTGCATGTACTGATAGAGTTACAGTGCAACAGAGCACAGATAGAGACCTTTCAGCCCAATGAGACAATGCTGACTACAGTGCTCACCGAGATGGTCCCAATTTCCTGTCATGGGCCCATTTCCCTACTGGCCTCTTCACTCCATCTACATATCCCAACTGCTTCTGGAATTATACAATTGGGTCTGCCTCATCCACTTCCTCTGGCAATTCCTTCCACATAATCACCAGCCTCTACATGAAACCGTTGCCGCTAATGTTGGTTTTGGAATCTATTTACCACTCCTCTGCCCATTTAGATCCCCTATAAGCTACGATAATCTTCACCGTGAACACCATCCACTAATTTTGTGCCATCTGCGAAATTACTGGTCAAGCCTTGTACATTAACATGCAAATGTTTGTAGGATAGTAACTGTTCTGGAACCTGGTGTTGCATGTCCTGAGGCACCTGTACCTTCTACCTGATGGCAGTAGCGGGAAAAGTGCATGGCCAGGGCGGTGAGGATCTTTGATGATGGATGCTGATTTTCTATGGCAACGATTCATGTAGATAAACTCCATATTTGGGAGACCTTTACCCGTAACATACTGGACCAAATCCAGTACCTTTCGAAGGATTTTCTGCTCAAAGGCATTGGTGTTCCCCGACTAGTCCATAATTCGGCCAAGCAGCAGACTTTCTACCACACATCTGCAAAGGTTTTGCCAACTTTTCTGATGGCATACCGAATCTCCACAGACTCCTGAGGAAGTAGAGGCACTGTCATACGGTCTTCACAATTATATTTCTATGAAATGTCCAGGACAGGAACTTTGAGAGTGACACGAAAGAATTTAAATTTACTGACCCCCTCCAACTCTGATTCTCCAATGAGTACTGGCTCAGGCACCTCTGGCTTCCCTCTCCTGAATTCTACAATCAGTTTTTTTGGTCGTATTGATAATGAGTGAGAGGATGTTGTTATTACACCACTCAGCCAAGTTTTCAGTCTCCCTCCTGTATGCTGATTCACCTCCCCTGTTGATAGAGTCCACAACAGAGGTGTCATCAGCAAACTTATGTATGGTGGTGGAGCTGTACTTAGTCACACAGTCACAGGTGTAAAGCGAGTAGAACAGGGGGCTTAGTACACATCCCTGTGGTGCTCCTGTGCTGATGGAGCTTGTGGAGATGTTTTGCCAATCTGAACTGAGTGGGGTCTACAAGTGAGGAAATCCAGGATCCAATTGCACAACATGTATTGACATCAGGTCTTGGAGTTTACTGATTAGTTCTGAGAGGATGATGATTTTAAAGGTACTCTGATCATTTTTACTTTGAACTTCCTCAGCATCCCGTATGAGGCAAATGACATCGAGCTGCAGCTCCAGTTCCTTAACGCATTCTCTTTCGACCAGGTCACTTGTCTCTTTCACTGAGGGACAGTGATCAGACAATTAAAAAAAACATGCAGCACTCCTTATTGGGCTGTTACTGAACAGTGGCTCACCAAAGATAACTGAAAAAGCAAATAACAAAGCTCTACACCATGTAATGTGAGTTTCATTATGAGCAAGATTAACGCAGCAACATTCCATAATAATGAAATTTAAGTTGTATTGGCTCCTTTTATCCTGCCTCATGCGGCATTTAATTCATCCTGTGCTGGTGAAACTCTCCCAGTTCACTGCCCCAGGGGCGAGGGTCCTCTCCCAATCACGACCCCGCAGACGATCCCAACACAGAATGGAAAGGAAACAGCCGGCCATCCAGGAACAGTGAGCATGCGCAATGACTGTTGCACCATCAGTGCAAGGGGTGGCGGGGCTGAAATGAAACCTGCAGATGCTGCAGATCTGCGGTAAAATGAGAGGGGGGCATAGGATCCTGTGACTGGTGGAGGGTCTCCCGTGACAATAAACCGGATACTCATTTTAATTGAGTGGGAATATCAGATAGACTGGAAATTCTGGAGAGAGGTTTAATTGAAGTGGACAAATTTTTGAGTAGCTCAGAAAAATAGAAAAGACTAAGTTCTCACACAGATGGGTAATATACCCGGAAACACAGGCTGTATTTCTGCAGGTTGGAACATTGGAATGGAGTCAGGAGAAACATATTCCCCACCTGCAACGAAAGGACATGACAGATGTAGATCTCTCTGCCTTGTCCAAATGGGCGAACGATGGGTGTGGTCCCAGCATCATCATCTCATCCCCACCCCTCCCGAGGAGCAGAATAACAGGGGCTGAGCGTTAGCTCATCCCATGCCGTTTGGTATGAAGGTCCCACAATCCGGACTGACCCCGGCAGGTTCCGTCCAGGAAGGGACAATTTCCAGCATCTGAAGATTTCCTATTGTTTGTGATGGGATACAAGGAAGTCACCGTTCAATCATGGTATAAGATACAAGTCATAATATATAGGAGTAGAATTATGTGACAAAGTCATTCTAGTCTGCTCCATCATCAATCATGCGGGATTATTTTCCAACACCGTATTCTTGCTTCCTGATATAATTCTCAACCTATTTAGCAATCTAGAACATGAATATACCCAAGTATAGCCTCCATCACTGTGGTAAAACATTCCACGGATCAAACAACCCTTGGCTGAAGTAATGTCTCTCATCTCAATTTCAAAGTGACGCTTCTTTCTTCTGAGGCTGCACTCTCAGATCCCAGACTCTCTGTCAAATCAAGACACTACTTCCACTGTATCCGGGCTTGTTGTTATTCAGTTGGTGTAGATAATCACTCCCGCCCTAACTCCACCCCCCGCCACCAACTCTAGATTTTATGGGTGGGGGTTGATTTACTTTTCAGCTGGTCTGGCACACCATTGTGGCCGAAGGTCCTGTTCCTGTGATGTACTGTTCCATGTTCTGTTCCATCTTCAGTGTCCTGAGTTTCTGTTTGACTCCCACTGGCAATAGACAGGTGACAGTGAGGGGGAATTTCCAAATGTGAATTGATTTCTGAAACCCTGGTCTCTTTCTACTGGTGCAAACACAAAACAGTGTATTTAGTCACAGCCTCTCCCTGTGAGGGATGGAATAGGAACTCATTCTCTGCTTTGCCTCCAAAGGAACTTCAGAACCGAACATCTGAGCACAGAACCGGAATACTCGCTCAATATCTCATAAACCCGGACAACTTGATCCCCTGGTTCATTTTATCTGGTTCAAGACAAGTGTGGTATCCCATGAGCCAACCCCAGAGGGTCAGAGCCCACAGCGAGAGCCTTGCACATCTTTTCCACATCTCACACTGAGAGATTCACGCTACCAATATACAATCACCGGAGACATCTGCTTCATTGCGGAAGGAGGAACATCCAGCCGCTTCGCTAAAAATAACAACGTAGATCAAATCCCAAACACTGACAGTTCCATATTTCTGGAGCTCCTATCCCAAGATTGTATCACAAGCACCTACTCTCCCCGGGCTCTTTGTTGCCGGTAATATGCAGCAGTCTCTCAGCTAATCCCAGTTCTAAAACTTACACTCCCACACCAACCCATGACAGAACTGGAGCCTGATGATCCTCTTTCTAGACGGGGATTAGCTGTAAAACATGGTCTTGAATCACAAGGAGGGTGCTGATATATTTTAGCTTGCACCCACAGTTACATTGAACACAGTTATTCATTATTTTATTGTTGAGTGTGGTGTAGCCCAGGTCAATTAGCAGCCACTTCCCCATCGTGTAACAGGAAGAAAATGTTTTAAATATAAAATTGAAAATATAGCACTGGAAACTCAGTGCAGGAGTTTTTTTATTTGTTATTTTGTTGCAGAAACGATTGACAGACTGCAGGATGTTTGACACACTGAACCGAATTGCATAAATGCAATCCCTACAATCTTCTTCATTCCCTCCCGGGCAGTAAATGCTCCAAGCATCCTCGTTTCTGAGGCCACTCTCTCTCCGCTGAGAGTCAACAAGCAGAGAGCGATAAACGTGTTCAACACTCTCTGCAGCTCTGGTGAGCTGTTGCCCTGGTGACGGAGGAAGTGGCTCGCAAAGACAACCGAGCGGGGAAATAACAAACCCTGTGTGACACGTTCTCGGTTTCATTGTGACAAAGACGAACTGAACATTCAGCCATTTTGTAATGGTGATACTAAAATTCCAGTGGTTGTTTTTACCCCTTCGAGGTGCATTCAGTAAATCTCATGGTTGTTCCAGCTCTACAGAGCTCTCAGTAGTGCTAACTCTGGTCCAAAATAAAAACACATCGTTGGATACGACCCGTCTGCAACAAATGTCGAATATGATTAGAAGTTTCAATTGAGATTCACAGAGCCCTTAGAGCACAGACAAAGGACTGTTAGCCTATCCAGTCCGTGCCATGTTCGGTGTGGTCCCATCCCCTGCACACAGACCACAGCCCTCTATACCTCCCTCATCCATGTACCTACCCAAACATCACTCAAATACTAAAATTGAACCTTCATCTCTTACTTCCGCTGGGATCCGGTTCCACCTTCGCACCACCCTCTGAATGAAATAATTCCCCCTCAGATACCCCTTAAATGTTTTACCTTTTCCCCTCAATCCATGACCTTACCCAACCTGAGGGGAAAATGCCTGCCTGCATTCTCCATGTTTAGACCATCATAGATTTCTATATCTCTAGCGGGGGTTCTGAACCTGGGATGCATGGATTCCTTCATTTCATTGTAGGGGAAAATGGCATAGAAAAGTTGGAACCCTGCTAGGATACCCCCTCATTCCCCTGTATTCCAGGTAATCTAGTTTTATCCCGTTCAACATATAACTATAATTATTTCTTGAAATACTAGCAATGTCCGTGTACTCTTCCCTGCACTCGTTCACGCTTATCCATACGTCACTTTACGGACATACAATCAATATCATTCTCCGTATGTCCAGACTCTTGAACCCTGGGGAAAATACAATGATCAAACACATTACCTATACTCCCCTTTGATTTTATGAACTCCGACAATGTTACCCTCATTCTCCTCTGGAACAAAAATCCAGCTCAGCCATTCTCTCCCTATAACTCTGCCCTCTAGTCCAGGCAGCACCTTCAGCAATCTTTTGTGCACCCCCTCCAGACTAATAATATGTTTCCTACAGTAGGGTGAACACAACTGTACATAATACTCTGTGTATCCGCAACAAGTAAGTATATAACTACAAAATAGTGCCCATAATCCAGAACTCAAAGCCCTAACTGATGAGGGCCAGCATGATTAAAGCCTTCTTTTTTCACCCTCTATACTTGCCCATCAAATGTCAGTGAACTGTGCTCTTGTACTCCCGGGTCGCTCCATTCCACAACACTCGGTGCCCTCCCATTCACTACAGCAGTCCCACCTTGGTCTGACTGTCCAAAACGCACCATCTCTCACTTGTCCAAGTTAAAAACCATTGCCATTCATCAGCCCATCTCCATAATTGATCAAGATTTCTTTGAAATTCATTGTCACCTGTTGCCTTATCAATCAGTCTCCAGAATTTAGTCTCCCTGCATACCCATGACTGTGTCGCCACACACGGGTCTAAACTGCTAATTACATTTGTCTACATCACTACATAGACTGACCACCTCTCAAGCAATAACGAGGAGGCCTAAAGGGAAGAAGTCATCTCTCTGACACAGTAGTGGCAAAATTACAACTTTCCCTCAATGTCGCAAAATCAAAGGAGCTGGTTGTGGACTACAGGATGAATGGAGACGGGCTAACCCCTATTGACATCAATGGATCTGGGGTTGAAAGGGTGAACAGCTTTAAGCTCACGTGGTCGGTACACACCGGCTGTGCGGTGAAAAAGGCACAAAAACACGTTTTTCACCTCAGACGGTTGAGGAAGTTCGGTATCGGCCTCCAAATCCTAAGAACGTACTACAGCGGCACAATTGAGAGCATCCTGACTGGCTGAATCACTACCTGGTATGGGAACTTTATTTTCTTCAATTGCAGGACTCTGCAGAGTGTGGTGCGGACAGTCCGGCGTATCTGTAGTTGTGAACATCCCATGATTCAGGACCTTTACAAGGACAGGTGTGTAAAAAGGGCCCGAAGGATCATTGGGGACCAGAGTCACCTCAACCACTATCTATTCCAGCTGTTACCATCCGGGAACCGGTGCCGCAGGCATAAAAGCCAGGACCAACAGTGTCCGGGAGAGCTTCCACCAGGACATCAGACTAGTTAACTCACGCTCAATTGAGTGTACTCTATATTATATGGACTGTTCAATTTATAATAAATTATTATAATTACTTTCATTGCACATTGCACATTTTGACCGAGACGTAACGTAAAGATTTTTGTGAAGGATTTAAAACATCAATTCAATTTAATTCAATTCAATTCAACTTGCTCATCGCGCCATGTACATTCATGATCAAATCAATGGCGTGAATAATGAATTACAGAGGTCTCACCAGTGACACACACATACCACTCGTCACATGCCTCCATTTTCTAAAACCATCTTAAATCATCTCCCTCTGCTTCTTGTCCTCGAGCCCAGTGTGAATCCACTTCGCCAGCTCCCCGTGACGCCCACGTGACCGAACCTTTCCGATCAGCTGACATGTGGGATCTTGTTACAAGCTTTACGAAAATTGAACAACATTACTGCCCAACTTCAACCAACTCCCTAGTTAACTCTTAAATAATCTCCAAAATACTTGAAAGATGTGATGTCCTATTGGTCAGTGTTGACGGTGATTTCCCCATAACCAATGTCCAATATCCCGGGATTTCAGCTTCACTGCAGACTGAGGAAATTCCAATCCCAGCTTTCGAATTACCAACCTGGACCAACGTCCGTATACTGCCAGTTCCATATCCTCAGAGTCACCAGTCTAGTATTATCACCCATACAAAGACGCTTTGGTGCCAGTGATTTGCCGTGGTGTCTCTGCCATTTCCGATTCACAACCAGGTGGAACAGATGCTAATGTCCCTCTACTGGAGCCGGTGCTCAGGCTGGTTCCCCGGTCTGTATAGAGGATGCGGATACACTTCAGCCTGACCCCAGCAGCCAAACCGAGCATATTTGATCACAATCTTCCTGCTGTGTGGGATCCTGCCCAGCACATCTGGCTGCCATTGTTTCCTGCAGTGTAGCAGGAACAAAATGTAAAATTATAAAGTAGAAAATTCCGGGAACTCAGTACATCAGACTACATCTCTGAAAGGAGAAATGGTGGAAGACCCAGTTCCAGAACTGAGACTGTCCAAGATGCTGCCGATCTGCTGTGCGCTTCCAGTATTTTCTGCTCTTCACTTTAAATTTCCTGCAACTGTAGTATTGCTCCCTCTTCATTTTAATGCACAGATAGTAAACTGATTGCCACCCTAAACTGTAAATACCACCCCACTCCAACCACTTTGTTAGTTCTGAGTTCATTCAGACCCTGGTGTAATACATCCCATGCAGTCAATACTCACAGCATCCTTTCCTCCCAGTATCACTCTGTTACATTTGCTCCCGAGGCCACTGGCTCTACCTGAGAGGCGGTGACCACAGAGCAATAAAAAAGTGCAACACTTGCTGCAGCTCTGACGGGCCGTTACCCTGGAAACGGAGGGTAGCTCACTGGAAATAACCGAAAAAGGAAATAACAAACTCAACATCAGATGTTACGAGTTTCTTTATAACAAAGATTAACACTGCAGCCATTTTGTAACGGTGTAACTAAAATTGAAATTTACCCCGCCTCGTTCTGTGTTCAATTAAACCTCTGGTAGTCCTAGCTATCAAAAATAAGAAGACAACAATGACCCTGGAAAAGATGCAAAACAAAACCTCACAATGAAGACAACGTTTGAAAGACAGATTGCTGAAATATATCATTGCAGCAATGAGATATAGGCTGGGCAGAGGTTGAACAAGATGGTCGATCAAAGGCGATCTCTGATGGTCCTCCAGCAATACACAGATCCTGAAATAATGTTAAGCACTAGTAGATAACAAAGCCAGAACAATAAGAACTTTGGTATGTGCCGTTTTCTACTCGACACACTTTATCAATGCACCGCAGAAAGTATCCCATCCCTATACTTCACATCTTCATACGGCTACTGCTCTTCCTTTATCTGAATGAAGTAGCGGAGAACTGTGGACACAGCTGAGTACATCGTAGAAACCAACCTCCCCTCCATGGATTCTGTCTACACTTCCCATTGCCTCAGTAAAGCAGGCCACAGAATGAAAGATCCCCACAACCCTGAACATTTTCACTTCTCACCCTCCCATCGGGTCGAAGAGAAAATAGAACAGAAACATGCCACCGGGCTCAAGGACGCTGTCCATTCTGCTGTTAGAAGCGAACAGCGTGATGAGTGGACTCCTGACATCACAGTCTAAATCGATGTGACCTTGCACCACATATCTAACTGCACTGCACTTTCTCTGCAACCAGAATGATTTGTTTTACCTCAATGTACTGCTGCAATGTATTGATCTGTGTGGAGAATACCGGAGACACGATTTTCACTCAACCTCTGTACATGGAAAACAAAACAAAGATCCCCCATTGCAAGAGCGAGGAAATATCAGACAACCTGGGTTACTCCTTTGGAAATTCTGAAGGGAGTGTACGCATTTCTGGTGGAAAGCAGCCAATGAAGGAGTGGAGCTTTGAGGATTTGACTCGAGAAATTCTGGCAGTTTTGGCAGTTGGACTGTGCAAGCAAATAAATCAAGATTTGAATAGCTCAGACTCAGCAGAGAGCAGCATATTTGGCAATTGAGGTCAGGTGAACAAGCAGTTTTGAAAAACTCAAACGGGTAAATAGAGGGGTAGCTCAAGCAGAGCGGTCCATGAAAATCGGCCAATGAGTGATTGGGCGAGAAGAGTCGGAGGGTGAGCTTGTTCCCGGTTAGTCTTTTCAATTCCTCCTCAGATGGTGATGTGCCTCACCTGTGAGATGTGGCAGTTTTGGGGGAGCTCCCCTCTCCCGCAGAGTCACATCTTCCAGAAGTGCTTGCGGCCGGTCGATCTGGAAGACCGTGTGAGGAATCTGGAGCAGCAGCTGGATGACCTTCGACTCATAAGGGCGAATGAGGCAGTCATGGATGAGAGCTACAGGTAGGGAGTCACACCTAGGCTGCCGCAAGCAGGTAGTTGGGTGACAGTCAGAGGAGGAAAGCGAAGGTGAGTAGACAGGTAGTGCAGAGCACCCCTGTAGCCATTCCCCTGAATAATAAGTGTATGTCAGGTCGTGGGGACAGGGGTGCTGGGGAAGGACCCACAAGCAGGACAAAAACACTTCTTTCTTAGGTACAATAAAATAGCGTTTATTACTCGCTACACAGAAGATCTAAAATCGAGGACAAAGAGGAACACGAACCTCAAGACTAGGGGACTAGGGACTAGGATCTCCGCGGACCTTGGATTGGAAACAGGGAACCAGGACAGCCGCGGACCTTGGAAGGGGGAGCAGTGGGTAGAAAGGGGGAATCCCCGCCGGGTAGCGGCAGTCCAGCCGGACCTCCCCGACGGAGGCAACGGGTAGGAACATCGAGCCAGCAATCCGTCTTCAGCTCAGGCACCGAGCCGGGGCTCATCTTCATGGGTAGACAGACACTAGGCATGACATCGAGCCAGGACTCCGCCTTCAGCTCAGGCACCGAGCCGGGGCTCTTCTTCATGGGTAGAAAGACACTGGGCATGGCATCGAGCCAGGACTCCGCCTTCAGCTCAGGCACCGAGCCGGGGCTCTTCTTTGGGGGACAGGAGGTAGACACGGACAAGGGGCATAAACGTCGAGTCAGGACTCCGCCTTCAACTCATCCCTGGTAGGTTGACCTTGCCCGGACCCATTCTGGCGATGGAAGGCGAATTGCTGGTACTCCGATGCGGGCTGGATCACTCTGGCTTGTCGTAGCGGCAGCGACTTGTAACGGTTTCTTTAGCGTTCTCACCTCAAACGGCTAAGGCCAGGGACTTATAAGCTGCCGGTTCGGGTCGAGGGTAGACTACCTTGATTGCCGAGCTCAAGGGACGCGTGAAACGGAACTATACGGGAACAAGGAGTCAATGGTCCGGATCGCAACTTAACTAAATTTAAAGGGGAACCGATCCGGATCATGACAGTTTACCGTCCTGGATACTGTTGGTAGGGACTACCGGCCAGGTGTGAGCAACAGTAGCAGGGTCTCTGGCACTGAGCCTGACCCTGTGGTACAGAAGGATGGGACGGAGAATTGAGCTGTTGCAATTGGAGACCCTATAGTCATGGGAGCAGACAGAAGATTTAGCGGAAGTGAGAAGGACACTCGCATGGTTTGTTGCATCCTGGGTGCAGGGTCCGGGATGTCTCTGACCGGGTGCATGACATACTGTTACGAGAAGGAAAGCAATCAGAAGTCGTGATACATGCTGATACCAACGACATAGGCAGGAAGATGGATGAGGTCCTGCAGTGTGAGTTTCAGGAACTAGGCAGAAGGCTGAAGAACAGGACCTCAAGGGTGGCGTTCTCAGGATTGCTGCCAGTGCTACGTGATAGTGATGGTAAGAATTGGAGGAGATGGCAGTTGAATGCGTGGCTGAGGAGTTGGTGAAAGTGATACAGAGCTGGAGAAGGGAAAGGATCTTGGGACGGGTTGGTTCCCACAACCAATGAACTCACTTTCAAGGACACTTCATTTCATGTTCTGGATATTCATTGATATTTGTTTACTATTATTATTTCTTCTTTTTGAATTTGCACAGTTTGCTATCTTCTGCAGTCTGGTTTTATGGCCCAGTGGGATGATCTTTCATTGATTCTGTTATAGTTATTATTCTATAGATTTGTTGAGCATGCTCACAGGAATATGAATCTCGAGGTTGTATTTGGTGACATCTGTGTACTTTGAACTATGAAACATCAAGAGTAGATGTTTATTGGAGATGGTCATTTTCTGTCACTTTAGTGGTACAAATATTACTTGATACTAATCTGCTTACAGCTGCATGTTGACCATGTCCTGTCATTGCAAGTACGGGCTGAGTAATAATCAATTAATTATACAATGATCAGCCAACATCCTCACTTTTGACATTCTGATGGAAGAAGGATCACAGATGAAGCAGGTGGGCCCAACAGCTTGCCCTGAGGAACTTCTGCAGCAATGTCCTGGGACAGGGGTGACTGTAGTTTGACAGCCATGAGTAAGAAGTGACTCCAGGTTTGGGCCAATACTGTAATGAGGTCAGGAGCTGAAAGGTCCAGCTGAAACTCTTGCTGGACATTGCTGAATGGGCTATTGGTGGATAATCAGAATCAGGTTTATTATCACTGTAAACTCTACAGTATAAGGACATAAAATTACTATAAATTACAAAATAATTAAGTAGCGTAATGCAGCATCTGTGCCCCCAATGTACCCCCGTTCACCTAGGGTGAACCGCTGTCGCCCCGACAGTAGTGTGGTACCTCGGTATAAATACGGTGTAATGTCCCCCCCCCCCCAGTACACGCTCGCAACACAAATATCAGACAATACACCAGAAGTGAGTAAATTATTGCAACTTTATAGTTATTTTTAGTGATGGGTTCGTAGAAACAGATAACTAAAGGCACCAAAACAGTAAGTTTATCAGTTTGTGCACATAATATTTTAATTCATTGGAGTTCACGCCTCCGGTTCCATCCACAACGACCTTCCGAGCCTTCGGCCACCGTCCGAGCTGGCACCGTCCAGTATCCGCCGCCCTGGAGCCACTGTCTGATCCTCACACGTCTGCCCT
>JAUOBT010000638.1:0-11877 GCA_032362145.1 Hypanus berthalutzae
ACTTCAATTTCATCGCCAAAAGATTGTATGTTTGCTGATTTCTAATAAAGTATCAAATACACCAACCTTTACAATCATCCACTTCTACAATCAACATTAGAGGTGAGGTCACGACATACAGGGATAAGAAATCCGTGGGGGTCGCCAACAATGACCAATTGTCTTGGCTACAATCTCAACTAATGTTTCTCAATCTGAGGATTATTTTAAATATAAGACCATAAGGTATAGGAGCAGAACATGTCCATTCGGTCTATCCAGTGTGCTCCGCGTTCAGTCCTACATAATTCTTCCAGTCACCCCACTCCTTTCCCTTCTCCCCCGTACCCTTTGATGCCCTGGCTAATCAACAGCCTATCTATCTCTGCCTTTAATACACCCAACGACTTGGGATGCGCAGCCGCTCGTGGAAATAAATTCAATAGATTTACAGCCTTTTAACTAAAGTAATTTCTTTGCATCTCAGTTCCAAATGGACGTCCTTCCATCCTGAAGTTCGGCCCTCTTCTCCTAGAATCTCCTGTCATGAATCTTCTCCTAGAATCTCCTGAACCCTCTCCAAATGTCAGTACAGCGTTTCAAAAATAAGGAGCAGAGTGTGGCACACAATGCACCAAGTGTCATCTCACCAGTGTCTTATAGATCCTCAACATCACATCCCTGCTCTGATATTCTATACTTATAGAAATGAATGGCAACATTGCTTTCGCCTTCTTCACCACCGACTCAACCTGAAATTTAACCTTTAGGGTATCCTGCATAAGGACACCCAAATCTGTTTGTATCTCTGCGTTTTGAATTCTCTCCCCATCTAAATAATAGTCTGTCGATTTATTTCTTCCACAAAGTGCATGAATATACACTATCCAACATAGCATTTCATCTGCCACTTCTTTGCCCATTACCTTCAACTATTTAAGTCTAGCTGCAGTGTCTCTTATTCCACAACACTACCCGCTCCTCCACCTATAATTGTTTCATCGGCAAATTTAGCCAGAAATCCATTAATCCCATCGTCTGAATCATTGACATACATCGTAAAAAGCAGCAGTTCCAACACTGTCTCCTGTGGAACGCCACAGGTAAGCGGCATCCAGCCAGAATAGGATCACTTTATTCCCACTCTCTGTTTTCTGTCGATAAGCCTACGCACTCAAAGGAGGGTTGGGGAGAGAAGGAGAGGAGAGGGAGAAGCGATTGGGGAGAGACGAGGAGGAGAAGGGTAAGGGAAGGCTGGGGAGAGGGAGTGGAGAGGGGAATGGAGGGGTAGGGAGAGAAGGAGAGGATTGCGGAAGGGAGTCTTGGGGAAAGACGGAGAGGAGAGACGGAAGCGGAGCGGGAAGAGGGCCGCGATAGAGCGGAGAGGGGGAAGGGAGGAGTGGGGAGAGACGGAGTGGAGAAGGGGAAGTGAGGGGTGGGACAGAAAGGAGGGTGGATGGGAGGGGTGTGGAGAGACGCAGAGGAGAGGGAGAAGGGAGGGGTGGGGAGAGACAGAGAGGAGAGGGGGATAGGAGGGGGAGACGGAGAGGGCATTGTGCTTGTTACTGTCCCCACAGAGATGATAACTCTCTCTCTCTCATCACTCCGCTGATCTCACAAATATTTTGTAAGTGCAGACAATGCATTAAACCCAGATACAGAGTCAACGCAATTGCTGACATACCAGTGACCTTTCCTGTTGTTGACATCGCCTGGACTCCTCCACTAACCGCCCGTTCAGCCATCTTGCCGACAGTTGTGGTGAGCTTTTGCTGCGCTGTCAGAAACAAATTTAACAGCAGAGCGTTAGGTATTAATTGAAGAATAAAGGAGAATACTGTTTTGTTTTTAAATACAACGACACACTTCCAAATATCTTGGGCTTATCCACTGAAGACTTGAGTATGGACTAATATATCTGCGCCCATCCACCCACAGTCACTCAATACCCAGTTCCCTTCTATCCCTGGTTTGGACACCATTCCGGGAATCCCCGCAGTATCTACTCGCTATATTGCAGGCAATTCCCTTCTTGGAACCAATTTTGTGTTCTGGAGCA
Organism: Hypanus berthalutzae; assembly: GCA_032362145.1. Taxonomy (NCBI): domain Eukaryota; kingdom Metazoa; phylum Chordata; class Chondrichthyes; order Myliobatiformes; family Dasyatidae; genus Hypanus; species Hypanus berthalutzae. The sequence goes on from JAUOBT010000638.1 coordinate 2,039, forward strand.
GGAGTGATTTGTCGATGGAATGGCGAGGCAGGTCGAGCAGACAGTGCCCGCTGCTTTGGTCCTCCTATCACTGGTGGCGCTATGGTGCGTAATGGGCACGCGTTGGACCAGTGTGGGGTGAAATATTTCTGCTGACCAATGGGACATCTATCCCTCTCATCTCTGAGTTATACAGTTTTCTCTGTCACACCTGATTCTCACCGCCTCCTTTCAGTTTACAATCGTCTGGCATTGACACCAATGGCAAAATGTGGTTTGAGTCTATGTAGAAACATACTGACATTCTGAACAATGCAGTCCCGCCCATAGCATCACGCCATCTTGTCCAGAAGCACGACATTTTCTCTGGCAGAATTTTAAGATCATTATTAGCAACTAATCTCCGGTCAAGATTTATTTACGGATTCATCCGACTATTATCAGATAGCTGCATGGGACCTTATTAAACACAATGTAGACCCACCATACGTCATAATCAGCAAGCTGGCAAAAGCAGATTTACTATAACTAAAACAAAATGATGGAATTATTGAACAAGACAGACGGTACGTTGACACTTCAGATCGAAGACCGTGTAATGTAAGCTGAGTCTATCTGTAACAGCCATGTATCTGCTCTCTGTCTGCGTTGTATTCTGTGTTGCGTATTTATGATTTTCTTATTATCCAGCATGGGGTACGGCATGGTAAAAGTGAAGGGAGTCAGTTACATATTTGTGCTTTGTTCACAACTGGGAACTGACGGATTTCATATCTTTTATTATTATCCACTCAAATACACTGAACTTACACTTGGGTAGACTTCAATTTCATCGCCAAAAGATTGTATGTTTGCTGATTTCTAATAAAGTATCAAATACACCAACCTTTACAATCACCCACTTCTACAATCAACATTGGAGGTGAGGTCACGGCATACAGGGATAAGAAATCCGTGATGGTCATCATCAATGACAAGTTGGTTTGGCTACATTTTCAACAAATGTTTCTCAATCTGATGATTATTTTAAATACAAGACCATAAGTTATTGGAGCAAAAGTAGGCCACTCGGCCTATCCAGTGTGCTCTGCCATTCAATCATAGACTGATCTAATTCTTCCAGTCATCCCCACTCCCCTGCCTTCACCTTAGAAGCTTTGATGTGCTGGTTAATCAATAACCTAAGTATCTCTGCCTTAAATACACCCAATGACTTAGCCTCCAGAGCCATTCGTGGCAACAAATTCAATAGATTTACCACCTTTTGACTAATGTAAATTCTTCACATCTCTTCTCCTAATGGGATTTCTTCAATCTTGAAGTTCTGCCTTCTTATCCCAGAAACCCTTACCATGGGAAGTTATTTTGCAATTTCGAATCTGTTCAGGCCTTTTAACATTTGGAGCGTTTCTGTGAGATCACCCTCCCCCCCCGCCCCCGCATTCTCTTGAACTCCAGGGAATACAGCCAACGAGCTGCCAAACAATCCTCATACGGTAACCATTTAATTCCCGGAATCATTCTCGAGAATCTTCTCTGAAACCGCTCCAATGTCACTATATCATTTCTAAAATAAAGAGCCCAAAGCTGCGCACAATAATCCAAGTGTGGTCTCACGAGTGCCTTATAGAGCCACAACATCACATCCCTGCTCTTATACTCTATACCTCTAGAAATGAATGCCAACATTGCATTAGCCTACTTCACCACCGACTCAGCCTGGAGGTTAATTTGTAGTGTATCCTGCATAAGGACCAAATCTCTTTGCATCTCTGCATTTTGGATTCTCTCCCCATCTAAATAATTGTCTGTCCATTTATTTCTTCCACAATGTGCATGAATATACACTTTCCAACATAGTATTTCATCTGCCACTTCTTTGCCCATTCCCCTAAACTATCTAAGTCTCTCTGCAGTCTCTCTTATTCCTCAACACCTACATTCCTCAACACTACCCGCTCCTGCACCTACATTTGTTTCCTTGGCAAATTCAGCCAGAAATCCATTATTCCCATTGTCCAAATCATTGACATACATCGTAAAAAGCAGCAGTTCCAACACCGTCCCCTTTGGAACGCCACAGGTAGCCGGCATCCAGCCAGAATAGGATCACTTTATTCCCACTCTCTGTTTTCTGCCGATAAGCCTACACACTCAAATTTCAATGTGAATTCGATCATATTGTGATCACTGTTCCCTAAATCTTCCTTAACCTTGAGCTTTCTTATCACCTCCGGATCATTAGACGACACCTACTCCAGCACAATCGATTCCCTAGTGGGCTCAGCAGTAAGTTCTTCTTAGAAAACACCCCTTTGACATACTCTTAATATCCAAGAGTATGCATTGCATACAAAGGACAGGCAGGGAGGTAGAGGGGAAGGTGTTGTTCTGCTGGTAAAACATGAAATTAAATCATTAGAAAGAGGTGACATAGTGTTGGAAGGTGTTGAATCATCGCCTATAGAACTAAGGACTGCAAGGGTAAGAAGGCCTGGATGGGAGCTTCGGTGGAGTAAAACGAATTAGAGACGCATGAGGGAGCAGTTGGCCGGAATGGATTGGAAAGGAACTCGGCAGGGCAAGCGGCAGAACAGCAATGGCTGGAATTCCCGGAAGTAATTCGAAAGGCACAGGAAAAATACAACCCAAATAAGAAGAGAAATTCGAAAGTAAAGATAACACAAACGTGTCTAACAAGAGCCGTCAAAGCCAACATAAAATCCAAAGAGAGAGCATACAACAGAGCAAGCAGTAGTGGGAAGTTAGAGGATTGGGTTCTTTTTAGAACCAACGGACGGCAACTGAAAAAAGACATTAAGAAAGGTAAAGATGGAAGATGAAAGTTAGCTTGACAATAATATTGAAGAAGATAGCAAAGGTTTCTTCAGATATATCAAGTGTAAAGGAGGAATATCGGTAGCAGGTGCTTCAGGATATCAGCTGTCACAGGACCTGCATAGAACACAGAACAGCACAGGAATAGGCCCTTCGGCCCACAACGTTGGTGTCAGCATGTCGCCACATTGGGCTCATCCAACCTGCCTCCTGTCCTAATTACTCCCCCAATCCCTGAATGTCGATGAGCCTGTCTAAATCTCTAATATCTGTTTGCATCACCAGCTCTGGCAGTATATTACAGGCTTCCGCCACTCTGTGTAAAAGAAAATGCACCGTACATCTTTTCCCTATCTCACCCCAAATCAATAACCTCTATTATCTGATATATCCACACCAGAAACACTCTGACTATCTTCACCTTACGATTTTATAACCCAATATATGGTATCTTTTCAACACTTTACACTTCATATAAAATATTCCAAGATCGTCTACCCACTCTTTAAAGTTTTTGCCCTCTAATCTAGGGTGTGAGTTGCATTTCTCTTCAGATCCCAGTGAGTCCTTCACATCTTTCCTGTAATGGGGGACAGAATTGCACCAATATTTCAAGTACTGTTCTCAATTATGGTCGCCTCACTATAGGAAAGATGTGGAAACCACAGAAAGGGTGCAGAGGAGATTTACAAGTATTTTGGCCAGATTGGGATGTGTGATTTATGGGAATAGATTGAGTGAATTCGGCCTTTTCTCCTAGGAGCGATGGAGGATAAGAGGTACCCTGTTAGAAATGCAGAAGATAAACAGGGGCATTGATCGTGTGGATAGTCAGAGGCTTTTTCTCCAGGGCTGAAATGACTAGCACGAGAGGGCATAGTTTAAGGTTCAAGAAGGTACAGAGGAGATTTCAGTGGTAGGTATTTTACACAGAGACTGGTGAGGGTTTGGAATGAGCTGCCAGCAAGGGTGGTGGGGGCGGAAACGATAGGGTATTTTAAGAGACTGCTGGATGGCTACATGGAGCTTAGAATATGGGTAAAGCCTAGGTAGTTTAAGGTAGGGACATGTTCTAAGGTAAGGACATGTTCCCTTGCCGGGGCTGGCAAGGTAGGTTTAGGACTGCATAAAAGCCAAGGAAAGGGCACGCATTGTCTCAAAATTGAGTGGGAAGTTGTATGATTGGGAACCTTTTAAAATATAACAAAAAGAAACTATTAACAAGATTTAAGAAGGGATGAAGGCAAAAGAAAAGGAATTATAGGCCAGTTAGGAAAACCTCAGTGGTTTGGAAAGTATTGGAATCTATTATTAAGGATGAGGTTTCGAGGAACTTGGAGACCAACGATAAAATAAATGAAAGCCAGCTGGTTTCTATCATGGGAAATCTTGCCTGCCAAATCTGTTAGAGATCTTAGAGGAAGTAACGAGCAGGGAGAACAAAAGATGGCAGTGGAAGTCATTTACTCTCCTTGAATATTCAGAAGGCGTTCGATAGAGTGCCGTATGGTTGGTAGGGAGCGTCAGAAAACGAGGCTGCTCAACAAGATAAAACTGGATGAATGGGCAAAAAGCGGCAGAACAAAAGTGCGGACTATTATCAAAATGGGGAGCAGGTTCAAACATCAGAGGTGCAAGGAACTTAGGAGTTCCAATGCAAGATTCCCCGAAGGTTATTTAACAGGTTGAGTCTGTGGTAAAGAAGCCAAATGCAAACACAGTGTGTCAGGATCTTACTTGGTGCGTCTTGGTATCTCACAGTGTGTCAGGACCCTGTTGAGAGTACGTGGGCTCTCTATTCAATGTATTCGGGTGAAATGGGGAGCGTAGGAAAATACTGTTTGTTGTACTAGTTACTTTAGAGATTGTTACCATGGTAGAAATGCTGTTTCTCAATAATCAGGGAAAGAATCTGACTTGTATTCAGAAATGGGTGTTGGAATTTCACTACCGTGTATGTTCCTTCGGTACTCAGCATGAAGAACAGTAAAGAAGAGATTTGCAGCAAATCTGTAGACAGGTATTGTAGAACTGTATAAATTATAGAGGTATTAATGATGGACTGGTTGTTTCGGGGAGAAAGAGAGCTTCGCACAGGTCGGGGAGAAGAGTTGAAAAAAGAGCTCATGACTGCGAGGCCAGTTTTCCATTCCGGGTGTCAGATGTGGGATGTCCGGGAGACCTCCAGCCTCCCTGACGGCCACATCTACGCCAGGTGCATCGAGCTGCAGTTCGACGACATTCGGCTTGTCTGGGAAAGTGAGGAGGTGATAGAAAGGAGCTATTGATAGGTAGTCACTCCGGGAACACAGGAGACAGGTAAGTGGGTGACCACCAATAGAGGGAAGTGAGGGAGTCAGGTAGTGGAGGGCACCCCATGTGGCTGTGCCCCTTAACAATAAGTGTTCCATCTTAACTGAGCGAAGCAATAGCGGCCCTATCTCTGGCACTGAGTCTAGCCCTGTGGCTCAGACGGGTAGAGAATGGAAGAGGAGGGCAGTGGTAAGAGGGAAATCTATAGTTTGGGGAACAGATGAAGGACGCAGGACACAACCGAGGATGGGACTTTGCCTCCCAGGTGCCAGGGTTCGTGTGTTTCTGAGCTACTCCACAATATTCTGAAAAGCAGGGTGAGTAGCTAAAGGTGTACATATTGGTAACAATGAGACAGGTAGAAAAAGCGTGAGGTCCTGAAAGCAGAATAGACGGGGCTAGGAAAGAAGCTAAGAAGCAGGACCTCAAAGGTAGTAAACTCGGGACTGCTGTCTGTGCCACTCGACAGTGATTATAGGAATAGTATGAGTTGGGAGGGAGAATTCGTGGCTCATGGATTGGAGAGGGGGCAGGGATTAAGATTTTGGAGGTGTTGATCAGTCTTACTGCTTGAGGAAAGTAATTGATTTTGAGTCTGGTGGTCCTGCTGTGGATGCTACGTAGCTTCCTCCCTCATGGGTGAGGGGCAAACACCCATAGGCAAGATAGATGGGATCAGTCCTGAAGCTCCTGTCCCTTTTCCGGAGCCTTTCTGTATATACGTCCCTGATGGAAGGTAGGCTGGGGGCGCCGGTAATGCGTTGGGCAGTTTTGACAACCCGTTGTAGAGCCTTTCAGTCCGCCACAGTTATGCAGCATGTTGGTCTGCTCTCTGCAGCACAGGACGGGAGTGTAGATGTGAGTACAGGTCAGACAACGTCCATGGAAAGGGGAGAAAGGTGAGATACTACTGGTCTGTGACTTTAAATACAAGTTTGACAACTATGCTGATTACAGGTCGGATGCTGAAGAATAGAGCAGAGACCGAGGAATTTCGGTCGCAGGTGGTTCAGGATTTCGGCTGTCACAAGAACCAAGAACAGCACAGGAATAGACCCTTCGGCCCATAACGTTGGTGCCAGCATGATGCCACATTAAACTCGAATGTTTAAACATTCTCCCTATTTAGATAATCCTCAGCACTATTGTTCCTTTTAACAAAATCATTACCATACATTTCCAACACTGTATTCCATCTGCCGCCTTTTTGCCCACCCTTCCAGTCTGTCTAAATCTTGTTGCAGTCGCATTGCTTCCTCTGAACTAACTACCGTTTCACCTATTTTTTTTCTCGCCCGTAAACTCTGCCATAAAGACATCAATTCCATTATCTAAATCTTTGACAAACAATGTGAAAAGTAGCAGTCGCAATACTGACCCCTGAGTAAAATCACCAGTCACCTGCAGCCAAACAGAAAAGGTTCATTTTATTCCCACTCACTGCCTCCTGCCTGTTGGCCATTCCTCTTTCCTGTAACGCCATCGGATTTTATCTTGTTAAACAGTGTCATGTATGGCAACGTGTCAAACGCCTCCTGAAAATTCAAGAAAATGGCATCCACTGCCTTTCCTTTGTCCGCCCTGCTTGGTATTTACTCAACGAAATCTAGCAAATTCGTAAAGCAAGATTCACCTTCATATTAATTATGCTGGCTATGACTTATTTTATCAATAGGCTCCAAATATCTCGAAACCCGAACATTAATAATTGATTCGAATTGACTTGACTTTATTTCATACACCCTTCACATAGATGAGGTTTAAAAATTTTTACGTTACGTCTCCATCTAAATGTGCAATGTACAGTCCTAGCAACTTAAAATGATTTATAGACTTCAACAGTTTCCCAATCACTCAGGTTGGTTTAACTGGATTTCACATAATTTCAGAAAATAGGGAAAATCTGCAGATGATGGAAGTCCAAGCAACACACACAAAATGTTGGAGGAACCCAGCAGGCCAGGCAGCCTCGATGGATCAGTTGACGTTTCGGGCTGTGATTTTTCGGCAGGACTGGAGACAGAAACCTGAGGTGTAGATTTGAAATGTGGGGGGCTGGTGGTTGAGAGAGAATGCCAGGCGATTGGTGAAACATGGAGGGGAAGGGATGAAGCAAAGAGCTAGGAAGTTGATTCTTGATAGAGACAGAAAGCCCCGGAATAAAGAAAAAGGAGTGGGGGTGCAGCAGAGGGAGGTGGCAAGGAGAGAGAGAAGCACGAGGGTATGGGCGAACGGTGAAGGGGAATGGAAAGCTTCACGGGAAGTTTGAGAAATCGATATTCATCCCATCAGGGTGGAGGCTACTCAAGCGGAACAGGAGCTGTTGTTCCTCAAAGCTGAGTGTGGCCTAATCCCGACAGTGGAGGAGGCCATGGACTGAGGTATGGGAATGGGAATGGGAAGTGGAAATAAAACGAGTGGTCACTGGGAGATCCCGCTAGTTTTGGCGGAGACAGTGCAGATGCTCGGCGAATCGGTCTCCCAATCTACATCGGGTCTCACCGATATACAAGAGGCCATACCGAGATCATTTACACCTCCTCTGGTGCTCTCTCCATCCCCTTTTTCCCTTTCTCCCATGGCCTTCTGTCGCTTTCACTAAGCAACTTTTTAGCTCTTTACTTCATCACTCCCCCTCAAAGTTTCACCTATCGTCTGATGTTTCTCTCTCCCCTCCCACACCCGGCCTCCATTTTTCAACGCTACTCCTCATCGCATGTTCTCCAGTCACAGGAATGTTCTCGGCCCGAAACGTTGACTGTACTTTCTCCATAGATGCTGCCTGGTCTGCTGAGTTTCTCCATCATTTTCTGTCTGTTAGCCTATAAGTTCAATTGTTTTGGATTCATCCCTTCGTTGTTGCCTTTTGTTAGATTTTAAAAGCTTCCCAATCAATGAAATTTCCATTCAATTTTGCAACATTATATTGCGTTTTCTTTTCTTTTTTGCAGTCCCTAGCTGCCTCCTAAGCGTTTATTTACACTAATCACCTTGGTAGGATCTGATCTCACAGTGTTTCAGGACCCTGGCGGGGGTATGTGGGGTCTCACAATGCGCCCGGACCCTAACACGGCTGTCTGGGGTCTCACAGTATGTCAGAACCCAGTCCGGGATATGTGGGGTCGCACAGTGTGTAAGGACCCTGACAGGTGTGTATGGGGTCTCAAGGTGTGTCAGGATAATTCCTAGGATGGGTGGGGTCTTACAGTGTTACAGAATCCTCTCATAGGTTTGAGGGATCTCACAGTGTGTTTCGACCCTGTCAGGGGTGTGTGGGGTCTCACAGTGTGATGTGACCCTGTCAGGGCCGTGTAGAGTCTCAGATTGTTTCAGGACCCTGTTTTGCGTGCGGGGGATCTCACAGAGACTCAGTGCCCTGCAAGAGTGTGTGGAGTCTCACAGAGTATAAGGACTATGTCATGGACATATGAGGTCTCACAGTTTGTCAGGAACCTGTCAGGGGTGCGTGGGGTCTCACAGGGTGTCAGGTCCCTGTCAGGAGTGTTTGGGGTCTCACAGTGTGTTAGGACCCTGTAAGGGGTGTGTGGTGTCTCCATTCAATATATTCGGCTGTAATATAGAGCGTAGGAAGTATTGATTGTGGATATATTTACTTTAGAGAATGTGACAGTATTAGATATGATGCTTTTCTATGATCAGGGAGTGCATCTGTCACAGTGCCAACATTAACCTGGTCAGATCCTTTTGGCTCAACAACTTAACTACGCTATGCAGATTACAACCATTAGTGGAAATAGGTCACGTTTCAACTATATGAACTCTGTTTCGGCATCATCTGGGCCATTGCGCAGCGTTCCGATCGCCCCACTACCGGAGGGATATTGAGGCTTTAGAGAGGAAGTAGAAGAGGTTTAACAGGATGCTACCTTGTTCAGAGGTCAAGTACTGTCATGAGAGGCTGGATAAAATTAGTTAGTTTTCTCAGGATCATCCGAGGCTGAGAGGAGCTCTGACACAGGTTTACAAGATTACGCGAATCATAGATAAAGTGGACAGAGAGAGTTGGTTTGTCGGTAATAGACATTTACCAGGGGGAATATATTGAAAGTGAGAGGGTGAGGAATGAAGGGGGATGTGAGGGATAGTTTTTTTTTTATATATATCAGAGTGTCATAGATGCCTGGAAGCCTGATAAGGTGGTGGAGGCAAATTCCTTGAAGCTCTCAAGAGCCATCCGGACAGGCACAAGGATGTAAGGATGTTGGAGGCATATGGACATAGTGCAGGAAGGAGAGATTCGGGTTTAAGAGCGTTTGATTTACCTCTTAGCTGGTTCGGCACTAAATAGATTATTCCTGTGTAAAACTCTTCAATGTTCGATACGTGTTCACTTACCTTTCAGCTCACTCAGAACCTTGAGGAAACCTTGAGCGGGATTTGATCGATGGGAGGGATCACAGCCTGTTGGAATTTAAACAAATTAAGGAAATGTTGTGTAAAATTTTAAAGTGTGATGTGTTGCAATCCAAATTTGAATTTATCTCTGATATCATCTCACCATATTCCTGTATTTCCTTCATTATTTTGTCCAACTTTGGGACACCAATCCGCATTTTCTCAAAGGTTTCCCACATCACCCTCCGGGCGCGGGAGCCTTTCTCCATCACCAGCCTCAGGAGGAGTTTAGAACTGTCCGCCCGCTCTCCCTTATCAGCGAGATCAGAGATTTTCTGTGAAGAGTAACAGTG
>JAUOBT010000641.1:1095-14848 GCA_032362145.1 Hypanus berthalutzae
CCCCCGCCCGGTCACAGCGGTACTGTCCACTATCGCTCTGTAGGTATTATCAATCACCACCTCACTTTGTCCAATTAGCTGAAGATCATTAGGTTGCAGCTCCAGATCCCTAACGCGGTCTTGAAAGATCCTCATCTCAATGCAGCTCGTGCAGACGTAATCCTCGCAGAGGCTGGGAGTCTCTCAGGGTCCCAACGTCTTGTAGTCCATACACATCACTAATCCTAGATAAGTACCTCTAATGCGACTGTTATTACTAAATAAGTAAAACTGTAACTTACACCTTTACCAGAAGACCAAATGGTCGCAGGAATCCTCCTCCCGTTTTCGCCTAAGCCTGTAGAGCCAAACCCCTATCACTCTGTACCCTCTCACTCCGTTGTCCGCTCCGACGCTGCCCGCTGCAGATGCCGGCGTTCTTTTTAAAACTTCCGGGCTCTGAGTTCACGCGCCTACTCAGTCCTGCCTCTTTTATCTCAAGTAATTGAAAGGAAATACCCTTCAACTTGCCTGCCCAAGCAACCTCATGTCTTCTTTTAGCCCTCCCCATTCCTGTCTTAAGTATTTTCTTGCACTTTTTACACTCCTCAAGCACTTCGTGTGCTCCTTGTTGTACATACCTGTCAAATCTCTCTCTCTCTCTTCCTCTTTATCAGATTTCCAATATCGCTGGAAAACCAAGGTTCTTTATTCTTATTCACTTTGCTTTCAATCCTGAGAGGAACATACAAACGCTGCACTCTAAAAATTTCTCCTTTGAAGGCCTCCCACTTCCTAATTACATCCTTGCCAGAGAACAACCTGTCCCAATCTACGCTTTTTAGATCATTTCTCATTTCTTCAAATTTGGTCTTTATTCTAGTTTAGTCCTTCAACCCGAGGGCCAGATCTACCTTTATCCATCATCATGTTGAAACTAATGGCTTTATGATCACTACACACAAAGTGTTCCCCTACACACACTTCCTTCACTTGTCCTAACTCATTTCCTAATAGGAAATCTAATATTGCGTTCTCCCTAGATGGTACATCTATATATCGTTTTAGAAACCTTTCCTGAACACATTTTACAGAGTCTATCACGTCTAGACCTTTAAGAGTATGGGGACCCCAATCAATACGTGGAAAAATAAAATCCCCTATCATCACAACTTTATGTTTCCTGCAGTTATCTGCTATATCTCTGGAGATTTCCTCCTGCACCTCGCTGACTATTGGGTACTCTATAATACAGCCGCATTAATATGGTCATACCTGTCCTGTTTCTCAGCTCCACGCATATGGCCTCGGTAGACAAGCCCTCTAATCTGTCCTGCCGAAGCACTGCTGTAACATTCTCCCTGACTAGCAAACACACCGCCCCTTCCACCCTTCACCCTTCTGCCTCTATCACGTCTGAAACATCACGTCTGAAATATTAAGCTGCCAGTCCTGCCCCTCCTGTAGCCAAGTTTCCATAATGTCTGTAATGTCATAATTGCATGCATCAATCCAGGCCCTCAGCTCGTCTGCCTTTCCCACAATACTCCTCGAATTGAAATAGACACACTTCAGAAGATTATTATACAACCCTTCTATTTCTGACTTTGCATGAAGCCAACTTCATTTACTTTCACTCCCGCTCTAAGCTGCTCTCGCACTCTGCTTCCCTTCACCCTGCCATTCGAGTTTAAAGCCTCCTCATTCAGCGTTCGCGGTTTTATACTCTCCCCACTGATCTATGTGTCCCAAATTATTCCCAGTGCCGCACTCCCTCACCAGTGTCCGTTCCCAAAGTCCTCCAACTGACACATTTTCTTCCCACAGACCTGCGTCAGTCCCCAATTAAATCCAAATGCCTCACGAACTCTCCGCAGACCTTTCTCTGACGTACAAATGCTCCCAATGACCAAACTCTCCCCACAGTCCTCTCCCAAAACACTCTCCCAAATCATCTTATTTGCTCCTTGATGCCGTCACCTATTCTAAATCTCTCTCTTCTCATAACTTTAACACCATATGACAAATACAGCACGGAAAAATTCCATCTAGGCCCTTCTGGTCCGTGCAGACCGCATACTCTCACCTAGTCCCACCGACAGGACTTAGACCATAACCCCCCGTTCCTTTCTCCTCCAGTTACGCATCCAATTTATAATGAGAATATCGAACCTGCCTCTACCACTTCTACCCGAAGCGTGTTCCACATAGTTACAACTCTCTGAGTAAAGAAGTTCCAGCTCGTTACCCCTAAACTTTTGCCCCCTAATACTCAAGCTATGTCCTCTTGTTTGATTTTCGTCTACACTCAACGGAAAAATCCTATCCACGTCAAATCTATCTATCCCCCTCATAATGAAAAATACCTCTGTCGTCTGCCTTCAGACCTCCACGCTCCAAAGAATAAAGATCTAGTTTTTTCCAATATTTCTCTGCAACTTAGCTGCAGAAACCCAGTTAAAGTTCTAGTAAATCTCCTCTGTACTCTCTCTATTTTGTTGACATCTTTCCGATAATTCGGTGTCCAGAACTGTACACGATACTCCTAATTTGTCCTGACCAATGCCTTGTACAATTTTAACGTTATATCTCAACTACTATACTCAATGCTCTGATTTATGTCGGCCAGCATACCAAAAGCTTTCTTCGCTAGACTATCCACATGAGAGTCCAACTTCACGGAACTATGTACAATTATTCCTAGATCGCTCTGTTCTAATGCATTCTTCAATGTCCTACCATTTACCATGAGTGTCCTATTTTGATAAATCCTACCGAAATGAAGCACTTCACACTTATCAGCATTAAACTCCATCTGCCATCTTTCAGCCCACTCTTCTAACTGGACTAAATTTCTCTACAAGCTTTGAATACATACTTCAATATCCACAACGCCACCTATCGTAGAAACATCTGCATGCTTACTCATCCAATTTACAACCGCATCATCTAGATCATCATTGTAAATGACAAACAATATTGGACCCAGTACAGATCCGTGAGGCACACCACTAGTCACCGGCTTCCAAACTGACAAACAGTTATTCACCACTACTCTCTGGCATCTCCCATCGAGCCACTGTTGAATCCATTTTACTACTTCAATATTAATACCTAACCGTTGAACCTTCCTAACTAACCTTTCGTGTGGAACCTTGTCAAAGGCCTTACTGAAGACCTTATTGACAGCATCCACTGCTTTACCCTCGTCAACTTTCCTAGTAATCTGTTAGAAAAATCAATAATATATGTCAAACATGACCCTGCACGCACAATTCCATATTGACTTTTCCTAATCAGACACTGTCTATTCAGATAATTATATATACCATCTCTCTGAATACTTTCCATTAATATACCCACCACTGACGTCAAACTTACAACCTGATATTGCTTGGTTTACTCTTCGAACCCCTTTTCAACAATGGAACCTCATGATCAATACGCTAATCCTCTGGCATATTCTCTGATTCTGACGTCTTTTGAAACATGTCTGTCAGAGTCCCTGCTATTTCTACACTAACTTCCCGCAAGGTTCCAGGGAATATCCTGCATTGACACGGAGACATATGCACTTCTCTATTCTTTAAAAGCGCAAGGACTTCCTCTTCGTTAATCATCATATTTTCCATAGCCACCCTACTTGTTTCCCTTACCGTGCTCAATACAATATCCTTCTCCTTAGTGAATACAGAATAAAAATTATTCAAAATCTCCCCCATCTCTTTTGTCTCCACACAGAGCTGTCCACGCTGATTCACGAAGCGACCAATTTTATCTCTCACTATCCTTTTGCTATTAATATAACTGTAGAACCCATTTGGATTTATCTTCATCTTACTTGCCAAAGCAACCTCATATCTTCTTTTAGCTTTTCTATTTTTTTTTCTTATGATTCTTCTTATATCCTTTATATTCCTCGAGCACCACCTTTACTCAATTCAGCCTATTTTTGTTGTCGATAACTCTCTTTTTTCCAAACCAATTTTCCAATATTCCTTAAAATCCCTGGCTCTCACAAACGTTTACACTTTCCTTTCAACCTAACATGAACATAAAGATTCACAATATTTCACCTTTAAATGATCTCCATTTGTCTATGACATTTTTCCATAAAACAAATTCTCCCAATCCACTCGTTGCAAGTCCTTTCGCATCTCCTCAAAGTTAGTCTTTCTCCAATCAAAAATCTCAACCCTGTGTTCAGACCTATCCTTCTCCATCATTATATAGAAACTAACGGCATTGTGATCACTGGACTCGAAGTTCTCCCTAACACATACATCGGTCACCTGACCTATTTCGTTCCCTAACAGGGGATCCAAAACTATCCATCCTCTAGTTGGTCCCTCTATGTATTGCTGCAAAAAAACTATACTGCATACATTCTACAAACTCCAAACCATCCAGACATTTTATAGAATGGGCTTCCCAGTCTATGTGTGGAAAAGTAAAATCTCCCACAATCACTAACTTGTGATGACTACAAATATCTGCTCTCTTCTTACAGATTTGCTCCTTCAATTCTCGCTCCTCATTACGTGGTCTATAATACACCCCTATAAGTGTTACTACACCTTTCCCATTCCTCAATTCCATCCAAACAGCCTCTCTAGAAGAGCCCTCTATTCAATCCTGCCAATGTACAGCTCTATCGCTCCATACGTCCGGGAGTTAGGCATAGTGTGGAGATACCTCCACACCGTCCCATCACACTCTTACTACAGGGATCAAACACAGTGATGCTCCCTCCACTCCGTCCCATCACACTCTTACTACAGGGATCAAACACAGTGATGCTCCCTCCACTCCGTCCCATCACACTCTTACTTCAGGGATCAAACACAGTGATGCTCCCTCCACACCGTCCAATCACACTCTTACTACAGGGATCAAACACAGTGATGCTCCCTCCACACCGTCCCATCACATGGCCCCGGGATCAGGAACAGAGTGAGGTTCCCACCACAGAGTCCCATCACACACTCCCGGGTTCAGTTGTAATGTGAAGATCTCTGCGAATCGTCCCGTCTCGCAGACTCGCCGCGTCACAGTCCGAGTGATTCTACCTCTACCCTGCTCCATCACACATTCCAGATATCAGGGACGCAGAGACGTTCCCAAAGCACCCTCTCCAAAGACATTCCAGGGATCAGACATAGAATGAATACCTCGCAGCCCTGTCCCAGCACATACTCGTTGCATTAGACACAGAGTAAAGATGTTTCCAACCCAACCCATCACAATATCACCCTTTCAGACACTGAGCGATGCTCCCTCCACTGTCCCCCATCTCACACTTGCACTGACAGGCTGGGAGTGATGCCCCCTTCACAAGTTCCGTACACACAACCCGTTCTCAGTCACACGGTGGAAATTTCCACACCGTCCCAGCACACACTCCAAGGATCAGATTCTCCCTCCGAAGCATTCCTTTGCACGCACACTGTGTCAGTCACAGAGTGTAACTCCTTCCACAGCATCCTTTCACAGTATTCAGAGGTCTGACGCAGCGTGCCGCTACCTCCATACAGTCCCATCACACTCACACGATGTTGACACCGTGTGAGCCTCACATTGCAATGCCCCATGCGACACAGAGTGAATTTCCCTCCAGACTCCGCCAAGACAAATTTCGGAGATAAGACACAGTGATGATCGCAGCATAACATCCAATTCACAAACATAGTGCATCAGACTCAGAATAAATCTCACTCCACACCGTCCCATCACACATTCCCGGGGTCAGACACAAACTGAGAACCCCTCTGACCTGCATCATTACGCGTTTCCGTACTCAGATACAAACACCCTCCAGACCATCCGATCACGCATTCTCGGAGTCAGACTCAATATCCCTTCTCACTGTTCTATCCCAATTTGCTGGTGACAGACTCAAGTTGAATCTCAGGCCACGACTCCCCATTACACACACTCGGGATCCGTCACGAGGTGTAGCTCCCTCAACAATGTCCCATCACAAACTCAAGGAGTCAGTTACAATGAACCTTCCCGCCATCGGATACGGAATGAAACTTCTGGGGTCAGACACAGAGCGAAGCTCCCTCCACACCGTCCCATCACATACTCCCGAGATCAGACTCGAAATGAAACTTCCTCGGTACCGTCCCATCGCAGGCACCCGTAGTCAGTTGTAGAATGAAGGTCCCTGCACACTCACCCATCACAGAGTAATGCGGACAAACACAGAGTGAACCCCCCTCCACACTACCCCAGTATACACGTCTGTGATCAGAGAGGGATTGAACCTATCTCGGCATCGTCACACAACACACTTCCGTTGTCAGACACAGTATGATGCTCCTTCTACACGGTGGCATCACACAACACAGGGTTCAGAAAACGAGTAAAGCTCCCTCCGCACAGTCCTGTCGCACAACACTGGTATCAGACACAGAACAAAACCCCATCCTGGCAGCTGCCACAGTCCCTTGGGTGAGACGCACACATGACAACACCACCAACAAACTCACTTAACATGCACACACGGGATGGGACACAGATTTAAATTCCCTGCACACCGTCCGATCACACACTCACACAATCAGACGCAGATTGAATCTCTCTCCACGGATACAATCTCGGGGTCAGACGTGGAGCGGAGCTCCCTGCTCACTGCCTTTCAAACAATCCCGTAGTCAGAAGTGGGGAAAAGTCTCCGTTCACATTGTCTCATCGCCCACTGCCGGAGTCACTCTCAGAGTTTAGCTCCCTCGACAAAGCTTCATCACGCAGTACCTGGATCCGACACAGAGTGAATCACTTTCTCTATTGCCTCATCACTTATTCCAGCGGTCAGACGTGGAGTGATGTTTCCTGAACACCGTCCAGACACACTCTTCCGGGGTCAGATAATGGGTGTTACTCCTTCCATACCGTCCCATCACACACTACTGGGGTCAGACAGAGAGTGAATCCCCCTCTACACCGTTCCATCACACACTCCCGGAATCAGGCACAGAGTGAATCCCCCTCCACACCGTCCCATCACACACTCCTGGGGTCAGAAACAGAATGAAGCTCCCTCCGCTCCACCGATCACACACTCCGTGTGTCAGAGAACATAATTTAAAGTCCAATCGCATATAGCTCTGGTCTGACCCAGTGTGAATCTCTATCTCCACGGGCCCATCAAACACTCCAACGGTCAGGCATAGAAATAAGCTCCCCCAGGACCCATGATAAATGTCAGTGAGAGTGATTCTCCCACTACAGCTTCTCAACGCACCACACAGTAAAGTTTCAAACACAAGGCGAAGGTGCCTACACACGGTCCCATCACACACTCCCGACACTAACACATTGTGAATTTCCCTCCTTATTTCCCATCACACACACCCTGGGGAGTCACAGAGTGTGGCTGTTTCTGAACCGTCCCATCGCACTTCCCTGTGTTCTCACACAAAACGAAGTTTCGCCCAGACACTCACGGGGTCAGACTCCCTCCACAACATCCAATCACACAGTCTGGTGTCACATAGAATGAAAGTCTCTCTGCACTGCCCTATCACACTGTCCCAGTTTCAGACACAGAGTGAAGCTGGATCTATCAGACACTCCCAGAGTGAGATATAGAGTGAAGCTGAAATGTTACGTTTCACTAATCCGTGGTGAGATACAGAGTGAATCCACCTCCACAACGTCCCATCACACTCTCCTGGATTCAGTGATTGAGTGGAACTTCCTGCACGCAGCCTTATCACACAGTCACCGGTCAAACACAGTGTATCACCCTCCATACCATCTCTTCACACAGTCCCGATGTCAAGTACAGCGTTACGCTTCCTCTCTCCATTCCTGCCCTGTGATGAGGAGCGGGTGAATGAGGGGGATGATGCCTCACCTCTTCTGCTGGTCAAAAATTCACAGAATTGGTGACGAAGATCGTCGTGCATTTGTTTAAGACCGGACAGATTAGAGTTGAGCGCTGAAAGCTTGGATTGAAGAGTTGAGTTTAACTCCTGGCAGTTTCGGTGGCAGGGTTCCTCAGCCTGACGCATCTGTGATACTGAGAGAGATGGTGAAGGATGTTTAGCGTTTACAGTGACACGTGAGTCAGCGTCACGCTATCGAACAGGTCACAGTGATTGTTGTGTCGGTGTCACGGTGAAGGGTTACACAGTGAAGGATTTGCTGGTAGCACTGTGAGAGGCGTCGGCGCCACCTTGAGGAGCTTTTCTGTGTCAGGCTCAGGGGTTATATCAATGTTCCGGTGAAGGTTTCGTTGCTGTGACCATGGAGGTCTGCGTCAGTACAGAGCGGAGCATGTTCGAGTTCAAGTGAGGGACGAGTGGAAAGTATGTCTGTCTGTCTGTCTGTCTGTATGTCAGTATCACACTGTTAGGCGTTTCTGTGCCCCGGCGGGAGTTCTGCCGGATCAAAATGAAGTGTATCTCGATGTCCAGACGGGGAGAATGTCAGAGTGAGGGGCCTTGTCGTGTCACCGTGGGTGGAAAATCTGTGTCATGATGTGGGGTGTGCTGGTCTCACAGACAGGGGTGTGTCTGTTTCACGGTGAGAGACATGTCATGCCCAAGGTGTGTGTGAGATGGGCACGCTGAAGTGTCCGTCGGCGTCACGGAGAGGACTGAGCCGGTGTCTTTGTGTATTTAGGTGTCAGTATCACGTTAAGGGGTTTGCCTGTGTCCGGGGTAGGTGTGGGTAAGTGTCTCAGTGTCACGGTGATTCTGTGTTATGTTGAGGGGTTGATTCTGTCTCGGTAAGGGGTTGTTACAGTGATGTGTGAGTCTCTGTCAAGTTACGGGGCGGAGCGATCACCTTGCCGAGCGTGAAGCTGTCACGGTGGACGGTACCTCAGTGTCACGGTGATGAATGTGTTGGTGTAATTATGAAGTGTGTATCGGTGTTGCCTTGAGCCAGTTCATTAATAACACAGTAAGGGGCATTGGGATATTAGTGAGGGATACGTTGCGGTCAGTGTGAAAGCACGATGGTCGTGTCAGTGCCGCTGTCAGGAGTGTATTTATGTGTCGTTGAAGGTCGTGACCGTGTTATGGTTGATGTTATGGTCAATGGCGTGTCGCTGTCAGCATGAGTCTTGATTGTGTTACGGTAAAGGCCGTGATTTTATCATGTTTAAGGATGTTTCCGTGTTACAGAACATACAGCATAGGATAGTACGGTACAGTCTAATCAGCCCACAATGTTTTGTCGACACTTAAACACTGCCTCCCATTTAACCCTATCAAATAATGTTCCTCCCTATACCTATCTAGTAGTCTCTTAAATTTCACTAGTGAATCTGCCTCCACCACTGATTCAGGCAGTGCATTCCACACACCGACCAATCTCTGAGTAAAGAACCTTCCTCTAAAGTCCCCATTGAACTTCCCATCACTTACCTTAAAGCCATGCCCTCTTGTATTGAGAAGAGGCACTGACTGTCCACTCTGTCTATTCCTCTGAATGTCATTATGTCTCCTCCCATCCTTCTTCTCTCCAAAGATTAAAGCCCTGACTCTTTGAACATAGTGCACACTCTCTACACCAGGTAAACTCCTGGTAAATCTCCTCTGTAGCCTTTTCAATGCTTCCGCATCCTTCAAGTACTGAGGCGACCAGAACGGAAGTGTGGCCTTACCAGTGTTTTATAGAGTTGCATCATTATCTCGCGACTCTTCAACTCTCTCACTTGACTAATGAAAGCTAACACCTCATAAGCTTTATCAACTACCCTATCTACCTGTGAGGCAACATTCAGGGATCTTTGGACATGTACCCCCAGATTCATCTGCTCCTCCACATAGCCATGTATCTTGCCATTTACTTTGTACTCTGCCTTGGAGTGTGTCCTTCCTTCGCGTACCACCTCACACTTCCCCGGGTTAAACTCCATCTGCCACATCTCAGCCAAATCCTGCATCTTATCAATGTCTCTCTGCAATCTCCGACAATCAAATATACTATCCACAACACCACCAACCTTTGTGTCCTCTGTAATCTTGCCATCCCACTCTTCTATCCCTACATCCAGGTGGATAACTAAAATCAAAAAAAGGTCCCAGAACCGCTCACTGTAGGACACCACTAGTCCCAACCTTACAATCCGAATGTAACCCCGCTACCTGGACATTTTGCTTTCTGCAGGCAAGCAAGTTCTCAATCCACCTCGACATATTTCCCGAGATCCCATGCCTTCTGACTTTCTGAATATGACTACCGTGTGGAACCTTGTCAAATCCTTACCAAAATCCACACAGATCACTTCCATTGCACAATCCCCATCGTTATGCCTGGTCACATCCTGAAAGAAATCTAACAGGCTTGTTAGACACGATCTACCCTTCACAAAGCCATGCTGATTGTCCCTGATCAGACCAAGATTCTCTAAATGCCCATAGATCCTATCTCTAAGAATCGTTTTCAACAGTATTCCACCACAGACGTAAGGCTCACTGGTCTATAATTACCCGGATGATCCGTAATAACTTTTTTGAACAAGGAGACAACATTCCCCTCTCTCCAATTACTCTGTACCATTCCCGTAGAGAACCAGGTCATAAAGCCGGAATCTCAGCAATCTCTTCCCTCACCCTGTGGAGTTGCCTGAGGAATATCCCATCATACCCCCGTTGCATATCCGTCCTATTGCATTTTAACAACTCCAACATGCTCCAGAACTTCAAGCTCACTCATATTGTCCCCACCACCATCAGGTTCCTTTCTACTCACGGTAGATCGAGAGCCCGGCCACTATCGCGACGAGGACGAAGGTAAGTAGGCATAGTAGGCAGATCTTACGGTATGATCTGTTTCCGACGTTATCCTTCAGCCCCTGCTTCTGCGCGCCTGTAGAGAGACCATTCAGCGTGTGTGTAAATTCAGACATCTCCCCACTGGCTCTCCTTCCCACCCACCATCCACGCTCTCCGCTTCCACCACGATCACCCCCTCCCTCTTGCAATCTCATCCACTTTCATCCGTCATGGCCGAGAGGCCAATTTGCTTGATTTGACAAAGTCTGACAGGTGTCTGACGGATTCCCGAGATCAGTCAGTACTCCCCTGAGCCTCCTCCGCTCCAGAGGAAGCGACCCAGGTGTCCGACCTCTCGTTGTAACACATGCCATCGAATCCCGGCAGAGTCCTGTTAAACCCCTCCGGATGCTCCCCAACACCCTGACATCCTTCCGATAATGGGGTGACCAGAACTCTATACAATACGCCTGATTCAGCCTGACTAGTGATTTATATAAAGCTGTAACATAACTTGGGGTCAAAGTGGATAGTGTGTCATTTCTTTCATTTGACCTATCATGGAGCAACATTTTAGGTTTGGCCGGTTTAAACTCCATCTGCCGGGTCTCCAAACCATATCCGTAACTGATCTACGTCCCACAGAATTGTTTGCCAGTCTTCTCCGCTCTCTAGAGCACCACCCCTCGCCGTGTCATCGACAAACCTACTTACCCACGCATCTCCAATTCCATTTATACACATTTAGGAGCCGAGTGGTAATTTGACACTGGTCACACTTCACCTCTGGTCGCCACACTACAGGAAGGATGTGGCATCCATAGAAAGTGTACAGAGCAGATTTAAAAGGACGTTGCCTGGATTGGGGAACATACCTTATGAGAATAGGTTGAATGAACTCGGTCTTTACTCTGTGGAGCGACGGAGGATGAGAGGTGACCTGATAGAGATGTATAATGTTATGAGAGGCATTGATTGCGTGGATAGTCAGAGGCTTTTCCCCAGGGCTGAAATGGCTAGCACGAAAGGGCATGGTTTTTAGGTGCTTGGAAGTGGGTACAGAGGAGATGTCAGGGGTAAGTTTTTATGCAGAGAGTGGTGAGTGCGCGGAATGGGCTGCCGGCGGCGGTGGTGGAGGCGGAAACTAGAGGGTCTTTTAAGAGACTTCTGGATGGCTGCCTGGAACTTAAAGGAATAAAGGGCAACGGGTAAAGCCTAGTTTGTTCTAAGATAGGGACATGGTCGGTCAGTTTCCTGGGCCGAAGGGCCTGTATTGTGATGTATGTGTTCTGTGTTTCTTTGTTTCTAACCCACCCATCTACAAGTCAATGTATATCATTTATATACATCACAGACAGGGATATAACTGGGGAGCCGAGTGACAACATTTTATTACCCAGATGGTGGTCAGTCTATGGGAGACAGAGGAAGTAGTCGAGGCAGATACATTAGAAACTTGGACACGTGGGAGTATGACACGTGGCCCCTCCAGACTGACGTCATAATCGTGAACTCTGACCTGTTTGTACAGTGGTTGATAACCCACCGGGTCCGGAGGAAATGGGAGGATCTTCGTCCTCAGCGATGCGGGGTTCCTCTTTCCGAAAGTTCAGCTCGGAGTAGGTGGAGATCAATCCGTCTGGGAGAGAGAGAGAGAGAGAGAGAGACAGAGGGAGCGAGTCGGACAGGCAAGTGAGTAAGAGAGTGAGAGCGGTAGAGAATGGGCGAGGGCGTCGGGAGAGAGGAAAGAGAGGGGGTGAGGAAAGAGAGAGAATGGCAGGTGAAGAGGGAGCGGAGATGAGACAGCGAGAGAGAATAGGTAGAGGTTTTAGACAGAGGAGAGACACTGTGAGGCAAAAGAGGAAAGCGATGAACCGAGAGGGGAAGACTGCGATAGGGGCCTTGGGCGGGAAGATGCGAGAGATAGAATGGGGAAAACGGGGTGAAAGAGGCGGAGACAGGGGGGAAGAGAGTCGGGAACAGTGAGAGGATAAGGAGATGTGTGAGAGAGCGACAGGGGGTAGAAAAAGGAGAGTGTGGAAGGAGAAATATGGGAGAGAGATGGGGAAGAGTGAAGAAGAGAATTTGAGAGACAGAGAGAAGAGCGATAGGATGAGTGTAGGGGAGAGAAAGATAGCCGTGGATAGATAAGAGCAGATGGCTTGACGGGAGTTGAGGGGCAAATTTAGGGACAGAGTGAGGTGGGAAGACTGGACGAGCGGACTGGGAAGGAGGAGAGGGAACGGAAAAAGAGGGAACGAGCAGAAGGGGGAGACCGAGAGCGGTAGAGATGGTGAATGATAGTGGAGAGACGAGAGGGAGAGGGGGCAGTGGGAGATAGTAGAGAACACAGGGAGATAGTGGAGGGGCAGAGGGAGACCGGAATGGGTGGAGCAGGTGAGGGAAGGGACAGAAGGGGAAAGAGGGAAATCTCTCCAGCTGTGTCCCTCCTCACCACACCGACACGGCGCTCACTCATATCCGCACCGCCTTCCCACAGCTCTCGCTCCTCATCGCCCCTTCCTGCACACAGCAAATCAAATGCTACCTCTCCTCACAGACCGTTCCCACAGCACACTCTCCTTAAACCAGTCAATGAGGCTCCCTCTTTTTCGCCCGTCCCAGGGCGCTCAATCCTTACTGCACCCTCCCCACCGAAGTTCCCATTCTACAAATTTCACCCCCCCCCCGCATCGTCTCTCCCACGCGTTATGAGATCTCTCGTCAGGATGGGACATATCAGCTAAACAGGGACAAATCAACAAAGATGAAACTGACCTCGATCTGTCGGCACCCGGGGCGGCGAGAGGGTCTTGAAATTAACTTCCGCGTACGATACATCAGGTTCAGCTGGGGACAGAACAGAGAAGGTCAGGGACAGAGTGAGGCTCCCTCTACACCGTCCCATCACACACTCCCGGGGTCAGACACAGAGTGAATCTCCCTCCACACCGTCCCATAACACATTCCCGGGGTCAGACACAGAGTGAATCTCCCTCCACACCGTCCCATCACACACTCCCGGGGTCAGACACAGA
>JAUOBT010000641.1:14948-29173 GCA_032362145.1 Hypanus berthalutzae
GAGGAACGGATGAGCTCACATTGGAGAAGGATCAGAGGCGGTTCACAGGAATGATTCCGGGATTGAATGGCTTGTGAACTGGGGGACTTTTGATGGCTCGGGGCCTGTACTCACTGTGATGGTTGCATTCATTTCGGGAGGTCTGGACTTTATATGTAAGGATGTCATGTTGAGACTGTTGAGGCCGCATTCGTGCGTTGTGAGCAGTTTCTGGACGCTTATCGAGGACATTGGAGAAGGTTCAAAGGCGGTCCACAAGAATGATTGCGGGTATGAATGGTCTTCCTCTCTCCTGAGGCTGTATTCTCTGGTCCTTGACTCTCCGAGTACAGGGCAAATCCCTTCCACATCCACCCTCGCAAGGATTTTCACCTTTCTAGAGGTTTCAATGAGGTCAATATCCAATCAATACTGGCACAGAGCCATCATACTCTCTTCATATGACAAGCCTTTCAATGCCGGAAGAATTGTCATCAACCTCCTTTAAACCGTCTCCAGTCTTCTCGCAGCCTTTACAAGACAAGCGGCCCAGAACATCCTCATCACAGCTCGAACATGCAAAATAACCTTTAGTGAATCCTGCACAAGGACTCCTAAGTCCCTGTCATTGTCAGCCTCAGCCACGCTTCTATTTCCATGTTTTATACAGTTCTGACCTGATGATTTTCACCGAGCATTTCCGTATCCCTACGCTCAATGATGTAACACCAAGCGACCCTAGGTCACTGCTGAATGGACTCGGCCCGAAACGTCGATTGTATTCTTTCCCATAGATGTTGCCCGGCCTGCTGAGTTCTTCCAGCACTTTCTGTATGTTGATTGAATGGCATCTCCTTTTTACGACTTGATTCCATTTTTACCAACAGTGCTCAGACGCCCTCTCTGCATTCCCGGTCTGTGCCTTCGACAGACTGAGTATCCTTGGGCATTCAGTTCCCAACTACAATATTTCAGCCATGATTCAGTGATGCCCGCAACATCAGACCTGCCAATCTGCTGCTGTGTTGCAAGTTCAGCTTTGTGTTTTAGTTACCACGCACATTCAAAATACACACAATCAATACTATATTCAGCCTCTTCTGGTTCCTCTCTCTCCTTTTTATCCTTTTCGAATTTGTCCACCTTTTAATTCAGAGCGCAGCCAATAGGCTGCAATTTCCCCCAGTCATCAACCTCTCCTCAGTTCTCATTGCCTCTGTTTTTAAACCAGTTACTTCAGCGTCAGCACTATTATCGGCCTTTCCTACAATTCTTCTGCATTGAAATGTGTGCAGTTCAGGACAGGAGTTGCACTGAGTTCAGCCGTATGATTCCGGACATCATCTGAGTTCTTACCACCACTGGCTTGCGGAAATTCTCCACAAGCTGGTCTGGCAATCCGGCTCCCATTCCTCGGCAACTGGTTCGAACCCATCACTGTCAACTGGACAGTTTTCCTGGGTCCGGGCTCACTATCACCCGGCACGAGCAGCAGTCCTGAGATCACCACCCTGGACATCCTGCCCGTTAACTTAGAACATGACACCCTGTACTCCCTCCTCATACTCACTATCCATGGCACTGATACCCACACAACTTCACTTGCTCCGCACTGAGCCTCAGGCCATCTGGACAACAGCAATACTTAAGTTGAGCTTCTGTGTATTGGCAACAGCTCAGCGTTCAGCACTGTCATTTCCTCAGTCCTTATCGTCAAGCTCCAAACCCTGAGCCGTTGCATCTCCCTCTGCAAAATAATGTTTGACTTCCTCATCGTGGAACCACAGTCGGTGCAGATCGGTCACATCTTTTCCGACCCAATGCAGTATATAGAAACATAGAAACTAAGAAACCTGCAGCACAATATATGTCCCTTGTCACAAAGCTCTCCCAAAACTGTCCCGACTTTAGAAATTACTACGGTTATCCATAGCCCTCTATTTCACTAACCTCCATGTACCCATACAAAAGTCCCTTAAGAGGCCACATCGTATCCGCCTCCACCACCGTCGCCGGCAGTCCATTCCACACACCACCACAACACCTCCGACCTTTGTGTCCAAATGCTCCAGCCCATCCGGTTTCTTAATATCTGCATGATCAAACTTTTCAGTCTGCTTCATGTCATCAGTACTATCACCAAGATCCTTTTCCATAGTGCACACTGGAGCAAACCCGTCCTCAGGATCCATACACATTTTCCCACTGTCACACTTGATAGGTCCTATTCTCTCACGGCATATTCTCTTGATCTTCACATACTTGAAGAATGCATTGTGGTCTTCCTTAATCCTGCCCGCCAAGGACTTCTCCTGACCCCATCTGGCCCTCCTAATAACCTTCCTATGCTCCTTCCTGTCAGCCCGGAGGTTACGAAGGACATTAGGAGAGCCAGATGTCGCCAGGACCTGATGGGATGTACCATTAGCTACAGTAGGAGGCGAGGGAGGAGATTGCTGAGCCTCTGGCGAGAATATTCGCATCATCAATGAGGACGGGAGAGGTTCCGAAGTATTGGAGAATTGCGCATATTTTCCCTTATTCAGAGTAGAGATAGAGATAGCTCAGGAAATTATCGACCAGTGAGTCTTACTTTACTGGTTCGCAAGTTGATGAGAAGATCCGGAGAGTCAGGAATAATAAACATTGGGAGAGAAATAACATGATTAGGAATAGTCAACATGGCCTTGTCAACGACAGGTTCTGCCTTACCAGCCGAATGTATTTTTTGAGGATATGACTAATCATACTTATAAAGGAGGAACAGTAGATTTTGTGAATATTGATTTCAGCAAGGTACTTGTTAAGGTAACCCTTGCAAAACTTATTGAGAAAGTAAGGAGTCACGGGATCCAGAGAGACATTGCTTTTTCGATGCAGAACTGGCTTACCTACAGAAGGGGAAGAGTGTTTGAAGACTGGTCATATTCTGCATGGACGTCGGTGACCAAGGTTGTGCCTCAGGGATGGTGGAGGAGGCTAAATATTAATGGTATTTAAGAGCCTCTTGGACAGGCACATGGATGAAAGAAAAACGTAAGGTTATGGGGTAGTGTGGGATTATTACCTTTTTTTTAAGGATTATATGTGTCGGCACAACATGGAAGGCTGAAGGGCCTGTCCTGTGCTGTAGTGTCTATGGTTCCATGGTTCTATCACCTGCCGATCCTCCCTCTCGCACCGACTACAAGTTTTCTCTATTTGTAAGCCGACTCCTCTTCCCCAGTCTCTTCTGTTCGGTTGCCGCCCCCCTCCCACCAACTATTCTAATTTAAACTCTCCCCCGTAGCCTTAACAAGCCTCCCCGCCAGGATAGTAAACCCCCTGGGATTCAGATGCAAACCGTTCTGTTTGTACAGGTTACACCTGTCCCAAAAGGGGTCCCAACGATCCAGAAATCTGAACCACTGCCCCCTGCTCCAATCCCTCAGCCACATTTTTATCCTCCACGTCATTCTATTATTTATCCTAGCTATATCATTGATACCAATGTGTCCCACGACCTCCGCCTGTTCTCCGTACCGCTGTAGGAATAATTTGATCATTCTTTTCAAAGGACCCTAAACCTTATCCTTAAAATTAGACACGGACATTTTCTCAGCCACTGAGTTAAGGCCGTTGTTTGTTTGAACGTCTCCTTCATCCAACTTCCCATTCACATTTGCTGCCCTAAATGTATTCTCTTGCCTTTCATGCCTTGCTCAATTTACCACGTCAGGCACGACTGCTTGCCCCTGCCCTACGAGAACTTCGCATTCCGTGGCACATATCTACCCTGGTCTTTGACTCCCCCGTACATGACAAATCCTTTCCACGTTCACTCTCGAAAGGTTTTTCACCATTCGAGAGGTTTCAATGGGGTCACCCCTCATTCTTCTGAATTCCATCCATTACCGGCCCAGAGCAATCATACGCTCTTCATATGAGAAGCCTTTTAATCCAGGAATAAGCTACGTTGAACTCCTTTAAACGGTCTCCGTTCTCCTCGCAGTCTTTACAAGACAAGCGGCCCAGAACCTCCTGACCACAGCTTGAACATGCAAAATAAATTTTAGTGAATACTGCACAAGGACTCCTAAGTCCCTGTCAGTGTCAGCCTCGGCTTCGATTCCAATTCCAATTTTTTGAACAGTTCTGACCAGATGATTTTAACTGATCATTTCTTATCCCTAACCTCAATGATGCAACAGTTGGCGACACTAGGTCACTGCTAAATGGACTCGGCCCGAAACGTCGTCTGTATTCTTTCACATAGATGTTGCCCGGCCTGCTGAGTTCTTCCAGCACTTTGTGTCTGTTGCTTGGATGTCATCTCTTTCTTACAACTTGATTCCGTATTTAACAACAGAGCTCAGACGCCCTCTCTGCATTCCCGGCTGTGGTCTCGACAGAATGTGTCTCCTTGGGAATTAAGCTCCCAGCGACAGTCTTTCTGCCATTATTCAGTGATGCCTGAAGCATCAGACCTGCCAATCTGCAACTGTGCTGCAAGTTCAGCTTTGTAATTTAGTTTCCGCACACATTTAAAATCCACAATTTCAGTACTAATATCAGCCTTTTCTTTTTTTATCTCTCCATTTTATCCTTTTCGAATTTGTCCACCTTTTAATTCAGAGCACAGCCGATAGGCTGCAATTTGGCCTGGTCATCAACCTCTCCTCAGTTCATAATGCCTCTGTTTTTAAACCAGTTACTTCATCGTCAGCACTACTATCCGCCTTGACTACAATTCTTTGTATTGAAATGTTTGCAGGTCAGGACACCAGTTGCACTCAGCTCAATGAACGATTCCGCATGTTGCCTGATGTCTTACTACCATTTGCCTCCACAAATTCTCCATGAACTGTTCTGGCAATCTGCTCACATCCCTCTGCATCTAATTCGAAACCATAACTGTCAACTGTGCAGTTTTCCTGGTTCTGGGCTCACTAGCACGCGACATGGGCAGATATTCTGAAATCATACCCTGGATATCCTGCCCTTTAACTTAGAACCTAACTCCCTGTGCTCCCTCCTCATACGTCCTATCCACGGCATTGGCAGCCACAAGAAGCACGACTTCTCTTGCTCTGTAATGGGCCCTGGTCCATCTTGACAAAAGCAATAACGATGTCAAGCTGCGTTTTATTGGCAACAGCTCAGCGTTCAGCACAGTCATTTCCTCAGTCCTTATCTACAAGCTCCAAACCCTGGGTCGTTGTATCTCCCTCTGCAAAATAATGTTTGACTTCCTCATCGTTAAACCACAGTCCGTGCAGACCGGTCATAACATTTCCGGTCCAATGCAGTATATAGAAACATAGAAACATAGCACAACATCGGTCCTTCGCCCACAAAGTTCTCCCGAACATGTCCCGACCTTGGAGATTGCTAGGGTTACCCACAGCCCTCTATTTTACTAAGCTCCATGTACCTATACAAATGTCCCTTAAAAGGCCCTATCATATCCACTTCCACCTCGTTGCCGGCAGCTCATTCCACGCTCTCACCACTTGCAGAGTAAAATTGTTATCCCTGACATCCGCAGCACCATAAAAATGTGCCCTCTTGTGGTAGCCATTTCAGCCCTGGGAAAAAGGCTCACACGATCTACACTATCATAGCCTCTCATTATCCTGCACACCTCCATCAAGTCACACTTCATCCTCCGCCGCTCGAAGGAGAAAAGGCCAAGTCCACTCAAACTGCTTTCATAAGGCATACTCCCCAATCCGGGCAACATCCTTGTAACTCTCCTCTGCACCTTTTCTATGGTTTCCACATCCTTTCTGTAGTGAGAAGACCAGAAATGAGCAGAATACTCCAGGTGGGGTCTGGGCTGGTTCCTATCTCGCTGCAACACTACCTCTCGGCCCCTACATTCAATTGCACGATTGATAAAGGGCAATACACCGTATGCCTAATTAACAAGGGAGTTCACAAGCGCAGATGCTTTGAGCGTCCTGTGGAATGTAACCCCAAGATCCCCCTGAACCACCACTCCAACAAGAATGTTACCATTAATACTATATTCGGCAATGGTATTTGACTTACCTAAATGAACCATTTCACACTTTTCCGTTTTGAACTCGATCTGGATTGAAATCCATCTGCCACTTCACAGCCCACTTTTGCAACCAGTGGATTTCCCGCTGTAACCCCTGGCAACCCTCCACACTATCCACAACACCTCCAACCATTGTGTCCAAAAGCTCCAGCACATCCGGTTTCTTAATATCTGCATGGTCAAGCTTTTCCGTATGCTGCATGTCATCAGTACAATCACCAATATTCTTTTCCATAGTGAGCACTTAAGCAAAGGATTCACGAAGTATCTCTGCTATTTCCTCCGTTTCCATACACATTTCCGACTGTCACACTTGACAGGTCCAATTCTCTCACGGTTTATCCTCTTGATCTTCACATACTTGTAGCATTAATTGGGGTTTTCCTTAATCCTGTCCGCCAAGGACTACTCCTGGCCCCATCTGTCTCTCCTAATATCCTTATTCCGCTCCTTCCTGTCGGCCTGGAGGTTAAGAAGGACATTAGGAGAGCCAGATAAGTCGCCGGGACCTGATCCGATGTATCGTGGCCTACTGTGGGAGGCGAGGGAGGAGATTGCTGAGCCTTTGTCGAAGATTTTGCATCGTCAATGAGGACGTGAGAGATTCCAGAGGATTGGAGAATTGCGCGTATTTTGCCTTATTCAAGAAAGAGAGACCAGTGATAGACCAGGAAATTATAGACCAGAGTCTTAATTTACTGATTCGCAAGTTGATAGAGAAGATTCTGAGAGTCAGGATTGATGAACATTTGGAGAGAAATAACATTATTAGGAACAGTCATCATGGCTTTGTCAATGGAAGGTTCTGCTTTACGAGGATAATGTATTTTTGAGTATTGAGTAAACACACTGATGATGAAAGAACAGTAGAAATTGTGCGCACTGATTTTAGCAAGGTATTTGATAACGTACTCTATGCAAGGCCTATTGAGTAAGTAAGGAGGCACGGGATCCAAAGAAACATTGCTTTGTGGTTGCAGAAGTGGGTTGCTCGCAGAAGGCGGGTCATATTCTTCATGGAGGTCAGTGACAAGTGGTATGCCACAGGGATCTGTTCTGCGACCCTTACTCTACGTGAAATTTTTAAATGACCTGGATAAAGAAGTGAATGGCTGGGTTAGTAAGTTTGCTGATGACACCAAGTTTGGAGCTTTGGGGGTAGTGAGGAGGGCTGTCAGAGGTTATAGCAGGATATTGTTAGGATGCAAAACTGTTTGCAGCGGGACATTGCCCTATGCCAAATCAAGTACAGTCTCTCCTCTTGTAGACTCAACTACTTATTGTGTCAAGAAATCTTGCTGAACTCACATAACAAACTCCACCCCAGCTAAACCCCTCGCTCTAGGGAGATGACAATCTATATTGGCTCGTTCTCCCACACGACATCACTGTTGTTATCACACCTTTCCAGGATGTGTTTCGCTCTCCGCTCCACGATGTCCCTGATACTATTCGGCGGCCCGTAAAAAAAACATCCAGTAAATTTATTGATCCCTTCCTGTTCCTAACCTCCAGCCACAGAGGATCCGTAGACAATCCCTCCATGCCATCCACTTTTTTTACAGCCATGAAACAACTAAACAACTTTCGGAAACAACTAAAACCCGGCACTTGAAGTAACCATTCCTGTCCCTGAGCCTTACAAGTCTTTGTCAAGACCACCATATCATATCTCCAAGTACTGATCTACGTTCTGAGCTCACCCGCTTTGTTCACAACACTCCTTACATTATAATAGGTACATCTCAGGCCTTCGGTCTGAGCGCATCCCTTCTCTATCACATGCCTATCATCTCTCTCGCACTAACTACAAGCTCTCTCTATTCGTGAGCCAACCTCCTCTTCCCCAGTCTCTTCTGTTAGGTTGCCATCTCCCAACCATTCTAACTTAAAATCTCCCCAGTAGCCTTAACAGACCTCCCCACCAGGATATTCATCCCCTTGGGATTAAGATCCAAACCGTTCTTTTTGTACAGGTCACACCTGCCCCAAAAGAAGTTCCAATGATCCAGAAATCACATAACGATCTCTGTCCCCTTCTCCAATCCCTCAGCCACGTTTTCAGCATCCACCGCATCCTATTATTTACCCTACCTGTCAGTGTTACCAATGTGTACCACGACCTCTGTCTGATCTCCGTCCCACTGGTAGGAAGAATTTGATCATTCCATTCAAAGGGCCCCAAACCTTAGACTTAAAATTAGACACGGATAATTTCGCAGCCATTGAGTTAAGTCCGGTTTTTTCGAAAATCTCCTTCATCCATCTTCCCGTTCACATTTACTGCCTTACATGTCTTCCCCTGCCTTTAATGCAGCCCTTGACTTCCCACGTCAGCCACGTCATCCGTGCCAAATGAGAACTTCTCATTCCGATGGCGCTTATCTATCCTGCGCCTTGTGAACTGTTGCCAGAAACTCCACCCAAATCTGCTCTGCCGTGATCCAGTAATCTCCTCCAATCCACCTGTCCAAGATCCTCTCTCATGCCTCTGCAATTCCCTTTATCCCATTGTGATAGAAACATGAAAGGGAACAAAATTGAAGAGTAAGAGTGTAGTGAAGTGAAGCGAAGAAACTTCAAGTGTAAAGAGAGAAAGATGACATGATTTTAAAAGCACAATGAGTGTAAAAGCACTTTATCTGAAATCCCGTAGTTTTCCAAATAAGGTCGGTGAACCGCCTGAACAAATTCTACAAAGGGGAATGATATAGTAGCCATTACAGAGATATGGTTGCAGGGTGGAAAGGACTGGGAATTCAAGAAACAAGGATATCAAGGAATACCGAAAGATAAGCAGGAAGTTCAAGGAGGTGGTGCAGCGCTCTTATTTAAGGATGGGATCAGGGCGATAGTAATAGCCGATATAAATTACTTGGAACAGAATGTTGCATCCATCTCGGTAGAGCAAACACATTCATTCAAACAGGAAAAACGTTCCCGACTGAACAGCGGCAGACATCCAGGTTTCAGCACTCCTATTCCCCGGAGTCTGGTGAGCTGTTACCTTCCCTTATAGGCTCAGGCTGCCAATTATTGTATGCCACGTTGCTACATGGAATGCTTGCTGGTGAAGGCATCGCACCGAGCACTCAGTGCGCAACCGGAGGAGATCCATTTCTAGTACTATTGTTTCCGATTTTGCCTTTCGGATTTCTTCGCTGTCGTCTTGTTTATTTCGAGTCTGCGCCGAAGGGTATTCTAGACTGTACTCGGCACTTCCCTTCACCACCATCTCTGTATCTATCGTTACAGAAGGGATTATAGAGTTTGGAGTTTGAGAAATTTGGTCTGTAATTGAAGACTCGCGAATTTCTCAGGATGTTCTGTGGAGAGCGTTCTGACTTGTCGCATCGCCGCCTGGTGTGGAGGCTGCAACGTAGAGGGTCGCCAGAGGCTGCAGAGGGTTCCAGGCTCAGCCAATCCCATCACGGGCACAAACCTGCCCTCCATCGAGGACATGTTCAAGAAAGAATGGCTCGGGAAGACCGCATCCATCAGCGAGGACCCCTCCCGCCGGGAAATGCCCAGTGCTCATTGGTACCATCGGGGAGGGGGTACAGGCGCCTGTACCCTAAACAATTTACATGCAGATGCTTCCCCTCCGCCATCAGTTTGAGAACGCTCCCTGAACAGTATCTCGGTATTCACCTTATTTGCGATATTTATTAATTTTCCCAATTTACGTTAGTTTTAAATTTTTGCACCGTACCGAAGTCAGGTTGAAGTTGTACAAAGCGTCGGTGAGGCCGCGTTTGGAGGGTGGTGTTCAGTGTTGACCCTCTCCTGTCCGAAATATGCTACTGAGCTGGAAAGAGTGCGGGGGGAGATTTACGAGGCTGTTGCTGGGTCTCGAGGGTCTGAGATACGGAGAGAAGGCAAGCAGAACGGGTGTGGCTACATTCCTTCGAGCGTGGGAATGAAGCCAGGAGAGGCAAAGATAAGGTGAATGTGCAGTCCTTTCCGCCTGGGCTGGGGAATTGACAGCCAGAGTGCACAGAATTGAGGTGAGAGAGTGTGGAGAGAACGGAGAGCGGCGAGGCTGATAATGCAGTCGGGGGAAGGGAAGAGAAATGCGGAGAAGCCGAATGAATGGGTAAGAAGGGGAGAAAGAGAGGAGGAGTAGAAAGGGGGAGTAAGTTGGAGGATCGGGGGAGTTCGTGGCCGGGAGGGGAGAAAATTGGTTGAGGTGTGTAGACGGAGAATATTGGGGGATAATCGGGATGCCTGTAGACGAGGAATCTAGGGTAGGAGGGAGGGTAAGGGAGGGTGGGAGGGGATGCAAGGATGCGGGTTTGGGAGTGGAGTAGATTCAATGAGGAGATGTGTGGTGTAGTCACTTGATTGAAGTCGACCCGACAGGCTGTTGACAGAGACCTTGGATTTCTTCAGTAATATCTGGGTATAAATGTGCCGTCTTCTCGCAGATGAATCTGTATTTACCGTTGCAACTGTAACTCCGACTGTACGAGTCGCACTTACTACAGGTGTGCCATCTATTGTTCATCTTGTACAGAAGATAAGAGGCCACATTCCTATCAAAGAGGGTTAGAGAATTTCAAGAGACAAAACAGATCCAGCAGACACCGAAGACCTTCGCCAAACAAATCCCACTAACCTGCGCTCTCCCCACAGACCCTAGTCAGCATCTAAACTAATCCCATGATACCGCGCTCTCCTCACAACCCCAGGCTCTTGGCGGCACGAATACTATTACACCCCTTTCCTTTACAATCCTGGGTCAGTTCCCAAATTAATCCCAGTTCCCTACCCTCTCTCGACAACCCTGCATTGGTCAACAAACTAATACCACTCTCCCCCTCTCTCTCCCGGCCCTCTGCCAGTCTCCAAACAAACCCCACTGACCCATGGACTCGTGTCAGATTCCAGACTAATCCCACTGCTCGACTGTTTACCCACGGCCTCGTGTCACTCCCACACCACCGACCTGTAACAGTCAAAACCTCACCCGTCTCCGCATTTTCCAATCCAGTAAATTTTGGATACTTTGCCGATAGTGGTGGAAACAAATTCCTGTGAAATTAAATCGTTTCTATTAATATGCATGCAACGCTCTGGGAAATGTTTCACTGCTAATGTGATGGTTTCTCTGTAGCAGCAGTGTGTTTGTGTTCTGACGAGAGATAACGGGGGCTTTGGAATGGGCAGCGTCCCATGATGGGAGGGGTTTTCTTTCCTGCGTGACCGAAAGTGAGGGGTTCGCGGGCTCTTGATCGGCAGAGGATGGAGAGAGAAGATGCCAGAACGGGGGAATCACAGACTGCAGGCCTCAGCGGACTTGGAATGGGGTGCGGTGTCGACCACGCCCGGGGGAAATCGATGGAGAACGGACGGACGGGAAATAGTGAGCTCCAAGGAGCGCATTAGACTATTTCGTTAAAATGGGCCTTTTTTTCTCTTTGTTTTCTGTACTAACCCTCTAGTCAAATGAAGAATCATAAACCCAATCGTTTAATTGCAAATGATGAACTGCTCGTTATTTCCTGGGATTGATTTGTAACCTGGCAACACATTGAGACAAGCCAGATATCTCAGTCTGACCGGATAGTATCGTCCTGAGGGTTATATTCAGCATATCCCCATGTCTGACCATGGAGAAACGTGAAGAGATGGGTTGCAGATGCAGTCACTCAGTGTCTGACCCCGGGATTGTGTGACGGGACGCTGTGGAGGAACTTCATTCTGCCAGAACCAAAAACGTCTAAAATTGTACCGTGGAGAGCCTTCTGTCAGGCTGCATCATTGTCCGGTATGGAGGGGCTACCGCACAGGAGAGAACGATGCTGCAGATGGCAGTAAATCTAGTCTGGTTCAACTTGGGCACGAGCCTACAAATTACCCAGGACATCTTCAGGAAGCGGTGTTGCAGAAAGGCAACGTCCATTATTAAAGACCTCCAGCACACAGGCTATGTTGTAATGGGGCGCTGGGAGCGGACCCAAGTACAAGGCACTGACACTGAATTACCAGGAACAGGACTAGGCCTAAGAAGGAAGCAAGAAAAGTGGGGAAGAAAGGACGCTGGACATTTCACAGGTCCTGGAGGAGACTAGGATTTCTGGCCTGGGCTAGGGACTAGACTAGGATAGTGGAACCAGGATATGGAACTGGAAACTAAGAGTTTGGACTCCGAGCCAGACACTGGAAAAGAACCCCGAAACCTGGTCTTCAATTGGGCTCGGGCTGCAGAACTAGGCGAGCACAAGTGGCAACAGGACTGGACGTGAGACTCCTGGACAGGACAAGGGAACCCCAGCACAGGACGAGGCAAACCCAGAACCGGGCTGGGCAAGGTAGTCCTTGGCTGGGCGAGGCACATGGAAGAGACGAGAACACAAAGCCGTGGTAAAGACGGAACGAGGTTCTTGGACGTTGATAGGACCGGAGGAGACTCTGAATCCTTGGCTTGGTCGAGGAAGAGACAGGAAAGCAGATCCTTGGTAGAGTGAGAGACAGGAAAATGGATCACAGAGCCGGGAGACCTCCTTGGGTACAGGACGTAAGGCTGGAACGTATACAAAGAACACAGAGCCGGGACCCCTCCTTGGGTACAGGACGGAGGACCGGGACTCATTACACAGAAAGCAGAATACGACGAGGCGGTTTCCAACACAAGTTAGTGGCAGACGACCGGACCTCCCTAGCGAAGGTATGGACACTGTTCTCAGCACTAGGTACCGTCAAACGGCTGGACCTTCATAGCGAAGGCGTGTACACAGAGACCGTTCAACCAACGAAAGACAGTTCCTTATCCAGTTCCGATGGTAGAACTTGACAGCGATGAAGGCAAGGGTTGCAGGCGAGGCAAAGCTCCAGGCGAGGCTGGGTGAGGCAAGACCAGTCAAGGCGAGGCGAAGCGAGAAGAGGCAAGGCTCCAGGCGAGGAAAGGCAAGGCTCCAGAAAGAAGGTGAAGGGAAGGGATAGTGGCAGGGGGTTTGGACAGGAACAATCCAGCCGCCAGAGGCTGAATCCTGAAGCTATTTAGGAAACCAGTGCAAACGAGAATCAGCTGCCCCAACAGAAAGTGGAGAAATTGGAAACACCGGAATAAAGAACTTGGACCGGACCGTGAAACGGAATGCGGGACTCACGGACCGGACAATGACAGTGTAATCCTCTTTCCCACTGTAACCGTTGGGCAGGAGGTACAGAAGCCAAGAGGCACATCCTCAGTGATTTAGGAACATCTTCTTCCCCTCTGCCATCCAATTCCGGAACAGACTTTGAAACTTTGGACACGATCTCACTTTTTATAATGTACTTCATTTCTTATCTTTTTTCCACATTTTAAATCATCTATTCAATATTCGTGATTGATTTACTTGTTTATTTTTATTATGTTTTATTTTATTTATTATTATTTTCTCTTTCTTCTAGATTACGTATTGTATTGAACTGCAGCTGCTAAATTAACAAATTTCACGTCAAATGTCGGTGAAAATAAACTTGATTCCGATTTTAGATTTAGTGGGAGTTTCTCTCTGTGTCTGTCACCGGGAGTGTGCGATGGGACGGTGTGGACTGACTCAATTTTTTTTAGACCCTGGGAGTGACATACCTCTTCCTGGTTTGAATTTATTTCGAGCAGCCTTGCATCAAAGTTTGAGCAATGTTCCCTCGCTTCATCATAAGATTTCTCAAAGGAGGATATGAAATAACACCGATCATCTTTTTCACTCCAGTTCTGAGGACACGTTCGCACTGCAAATCAGAAACAACAAAAAAAAACAGTGAATCTCCCTCCTTAACTCCCATTGCATCGACTGGCGTCAGAAAAATCCTCCCTCAACAACGACCCATTCCGGATTCAGACAGCAGGCTTCGATGCTTTCACACCGTCCTATTACGCACACCTGCAACAAGACTCAGAGTGAATCTCGCTCCACACCGTCCCATCACACACTCCCGGGGACAGACACAGAATGAAGCTTCCTCCACACCGTCCCATCACACAGTCCCTGTGGTCAGACACAGTGTGAATCTCCCTCCTCACCGTCCCATCACACAATTCCGGGGTCAGACACAGAGTGAATCTCCCTCCACACCGTCACATCTCACTCTCCCGGGGTCAGACACAGAGAGATTCTCCCTCCACACTGTCCTATCACACACTCCCGGGGTCAGACACAGAGTGAATCTCCCTCCACACCGTCCCATCACACACTCCCGGGGTCAGACA
>JAUOBT010000644.1:23229-37648 GCA_032362145.1 Hypanus berthalutzae
TAGATGATCAGCCATGATCCCAAAATGGCGGTGCAGGCTCGAAGGGCCGAATGGTCTACTTCTGCACCTATTGTCTAATGTCTATCACGCACTTCCAGTGTCAGACACAGAGTGAGTTTCCCTCCGTCACATTCCACGATAATCTCCCGGGGTCAGACACAGTGTGAATCTCCGTCCACACCGTCCAATTACACACTCCCGGCATCAGACACAGAGTGAATTTCCCTCCACACCGTCCCATCACATACTCCCAGGGTCAAACGGAGAGTGAATCTCCCTCCACACAGTCCCATTACTCACTCCCGCGGTCAGACACAAAGAAACACTCACTAGAAACTGCCCCATTATACGTTCCCGGGGTCAAACAAAAACTACCCTTAAAACTTCTATCTCCGGACCCGTCACGAGATGTAGCTCCCTCAACTCCGTACCATCACAAAATTCAGGAGTCAGTTACAAAGCTTTTTCCCGCCATCCTATCAGAGACTTCCCGACGGACATACACAAATATAATTTCATATCCACACCGTGCCGACGAACACTTCTGGGGTGAGAGTCATGAATTAGCTCCGTCCGCAATTTCCTATCACGCAACCCATTGCCAGACACTGAGGGACTCGCCTTTAGCACTGTCCCATCACAGAATTCAAAACAAACACCTTGCTGTTACCATGGGGTCTGCGACATATTAGTGAGAGGCATGTCAGAGTTGCTATGAGGAACGTGTCTGTGTCACTGTGATAGTAGTGTCTCTGCCCCGTCGGGAGGTGACAATGACGTGTCACGGTGTCATGGTGTGGGGTGTGCTGGTCGCAAAGGGAAGGGTCCGTCAGTGCCACAGTGAGAGAATGTCATGGCAATGATGCGTGTGAGAGTGACACGCTGAGGTGTGTGTCGGTGCAACGGAGAGTACGAAGTCGATGTCATAGTGTCATTGTGAATTTAGCTGTCGGTATCTGTTAAGGGGTTTGCCGGTGTCAGGATGAGGTGTGGGTAATTACCTCCGTGAGCGGTGCATCGGTTTTATGTTCAGCTGTGATACTGTCTCGGTAAGGGGTGTAACAGTGACGTGTGGGTCTTTGTCACGATGCTGTGCCGAGCGGATCGCGCTGAGGTGGGTGAAGGTGTCACGATGTACGGTACCTCAGTGTCACGGTGAAGAGCGTGCCGGTGTCATTGTGAGGTGTGTCTCGGTGTCGATTGAGAAGTTTATCAGTGACACGGTCAGGGCATGTCGATGTTACAGTGAGCGGTTCGTTCCGGTCAGTGTAACAAACACGTGTGGGTCACGACGATGATTGTGTCAGCGTCGCAGTCAGGAGTGTGTCTGTGTCTCGTTGAGGGTCTTGACCGTGCCACGGTAACAGCATTGATGATGTGATGGTGAATGGCGTGTCGTTGTTAGAATGAGTCTTGATAGTGTTACGGTAAAGGCCGTGTTTTTGACACGGTTTGGGGTGTCTCCGTCTTATAGAACATAGAACAGTACAGCACAGTTCAGACCCTTCGGCCCGCAATGTTGTGCAGACATCTAAAACGGTGCCGCCTGTACAACCCACAACCTTAATCTCCTCCATATACTTGTCTAGTAGGCTCTTAAATATCACTAGCGTATCTGCCTCCACCAATCTCAGGCAGTACATTCCACACACCAAACACTCTCTGAGTAAAAAACCTTCCTCTAATATCGCATTCCGACAGTGAGGTGATCAGAACTGGGCTCGGTACTCCAAGTGTGGCCTAGCCAGAGATTTATTGAGCTGCATCGTTACCTCGGGAATCTTAAACTCTATCCCTCGATTATGAAAGATAACTACCATAAGCGTTCTTAACTACACTATCTACATGTGAAGAATCTTTCAGGGATCTGTTGACATGCACCCCCAGTTCTTTTCTGCTCCACCACACTGTCAAGTATGCTGCCATTTACTTTGTACACTGCCTTGGAGCTTGTCCTTCCAAAGTGTACCACCTCACAGTTCTCCAGGTGGAACTCCATCTGCCACTTCTCAGCCCACTTCTGCATCCTATCAATGTCTCTTTTCAATCTTCGACAATCCTCTACACTATCTACAACACCACCAATCTTTGTGCCGTCTGAAAACTTCCCAAACCACCCTTATACCCCCACATCCATGTGGTTAATAAAATCACGAAAAACAGAGGTACTAGAAACGACCCTTGTGGGACACAACTAGTCACGGCCTTCCAATCATAATGTACTCCCTCCACCACGACACTCTGCTTTCTCCAGGCAAGCCAATTCTGAATCCACCTGGACAAGCTTCCCTGAATCCCATGCCTT
Source organism: Hypanus berthalutzae (assembly GCA_032362145.1). NCBI lineage: Eukaryota > Metazoa > Chordata > Chondrichthyes > Myliobatiformes > Dasyatidae > Hypanus > Hypanus berthalutzae. The sequence continues at coordinate 25,535 of JAUOBT010000644.1, forward strand.
CTGACTTTCTAAATACGCTCTTCCGTGTGGAACTTTGTCAAATGCCTTACTGAATCCCATGTATATCACATCCACTGCTCTATCTTTTTCTATATGCCTGGTCACCTCCTCAAAGAATTCTATCAGGCTTGTTAGACACAATTGTTCCTTCACAAAGACATGCTGACTGTCCCTGTTCAGACAATGATTCTCTAAATGCCCAGAGATTCTATATCTAAAAATCTTTTCCATCAGCTTACCCACCACAGACGGAGGGCTCACTGTTCTATAATTACCCGGACAAACCCTACGACCTTATTTGGACAAGAGGACAATATTTGCCTCTATCTAATCCTCCCATACCAGTCCTGTGGACAACGAGTACATAAAGATCCTAGCCTGAGGCTCAACAATCTCTTCTGTCTCCTCGTGAAGCAGCCTGGAGAATATTCTTTCAGGCCCCGTGGACATATCCTTCCGAATGTATTTTAACAACTACAACACCTCCTCTCCCTTAATATCAACATGCTCCAGAACTTCAACCTCACTCATCTTGTCATCACTGTCAAGTTCCCTCTCATTGGTGAAGTACCGAAGAGAGGTATTCATTGAGGACCTCGCTAACTTCCACAGTCTCCAGACACATCTTCCCTCCTTCATCTCTAATCGGTCTTACTTTCACTCCTGTAATCATTTTGTTCTTCACATAATTGAAGAATGCCTTGGGATTTTCCTTTACCCTACTCAACAAGGCCTTCTCTTGCTCCCTTTTTTCTGTGCACAGACCCTTCTTCAACTCTTTTCTTGCTGCCCGACATTCCTCAATAGATGCATCTGATTTGTTTGCTAAACTTCATGTATGGTGCCTTCTTCCATCGGTGTTACAGTAAGGGGGTTTTGGTTTCACTGTTGAGTTTCTACTCTTTATTTACCGTCTGACTCCATCCGGAGACCGTTCCGCTCACCATGGATCAAGACACCGGCCACTGTCAGGATGACGGCGGACGTAACTAGGCAGATTATGCAGATTAGACGGTACGGTCTATTTCCGATCTTCACTGTCGACTGCCGTTCTTGTGCAGCTGTGGAGATACCAGACGACCATAAGATCACAATCAATGTTTATTAAGACAAAAGGAGCTACTAATGAATACTTTACTTCAGTATCTTAGTGATTGTCTTGATGACTTGCAGCAGACTGAAAAGCCTGAGAATGTAGATGTGTAAGAAAGAAGATGCAATGGAGATTTTGGAAAGCATCAAATTGTTAAGGCGCCGGAACCGGACGAAATATACCCCAGGTTACTGTGGGAGGCGAGAGGAGAGATTGCGGAGGTTCTGGCGATGATCTTTGCATCATCAATGGAGACGTGGGCTGTTCCGGAGGATTGGAGGGCTGTGTCTGTTATTCCTTTATTCAAGATAGGGAGAAGAGATAGCCCAGGAAATTATACACCAGTGAGTTTTACCTCAGTTGTTGATAAGTTGATGGAAAAAATCCTGAGAGGCAGGATTTAAGAACATTTGGAGAGGTATATGTTCAGGAATTGTCAGCATGGCTTTGTATAGGGCAGATCGTACCTTACGAGACTGATTGAAGTTTTGTGTGGATTTGACAAAACAGATTGATAAAGGAAGAGCAAGTGACGTAGTGTTTATGAATTTCAGTAAAGCATTTTATAAGCGACACCATGCAAGGCTTACTGAAAAATAAGGAGTAGGGAGATCCAAGGGGATAATGTTTTGTGGATCCACAATTGACTTGACTACAGAAGGCAAAAAGTGGTTGTAGACGGGTCATATTCTGCATGGAAGTCGGTCGCCAGCTTACGGGTGCTGTGGATAGTTGGAGGGCTGTTAGTGCTTACAACGGGACATTGATAGGATGGAAAAGCGGGCTGAGAAGTTACAAATGGAGGTAAACACAGTTAAGTGTGAAGTGATTCATTTTGATAGATCAAATACGATGGCAGAATATAGTATTATTGGTAAGACTCTTGGCAGTGTGGAGAATCAGACGGATCTTGAGTCCATAGAACGCTCAAAGCAGCTGCGCAGGTTGACTCTATGTTTAAGAAGGCGGACGGTGTATTGGCCTTCATCAATCGTGGAATTGAATTTAGGATCCGAGAGCTAATGTTGTAGCTGTATAGGATCCTGGTCAGACCGGACCTGGAGAACTGTGCTCAGTTCTGGTCGCCTCACTATAGGAAAGACGTGGAATCCACAGAAAGGGTCATCTTTCCATCTTTTGTGTAAAACAGCAGGATGGCTGATTAGGGCAGCGATGGATAGGGACTTCAATGAGCTATTGTTGGGCTGCTCTGTATCAGTGGTGGGACCAGGGGAGATTAGACTGACCGATTTGATTGCGGACGACCTTTTTTATCCTGATTAGTTCTTCAATTTACACTGACTTTAACAAATATTTTTACAATATCCCAGATTATAGAGCACTCTTGGAGATAGAAGTGAGGAAGGGAGAGAGATACGGAGATAGAAAGGAGCGGTGAGAGATTGATGGTAGGGGAGATGCGGAAGGTGGAAAATGGAAGAGAGAAAGAAATACTGGATGGCCTGAGACGCAGAGACAGTTGTCGGGGTAATATGATCGGGAAGGACGGGGAGTAGATGTAATCTACCTAGGCATTAACAAGGTCTCAGATGGTACACTGCTCTGGAAGATGATGGTACAGGAGTCGGGAGGTCATGTTGCAGATGTACAGTGACGCCGCTCTTGTTCAGTGTTGATCGCCCTGATATAGGAAAGGCCATTGCGCTGGAAGATTTACTAGGATGTTGGACTCGGGGGAGTGAGGAATGGAGACTGGTCAGAGTGTTCGGTTCCTTCTTTCTTGGAGTGCCCTTACAGAGTTGTATAAAACCACGAGGGGCGCAGGCAGGGTGAACGAGCACAGGAGTTCTTCAGGTCCGGGGCATGGGAGCCAGAGGGCACACGATTGGGGTGAGAGTGGATGGCGTGGAAGGAGAGAGATGAGGGCGGAAGGGGCTGTTAGACAGAAGGATATAAACCGGGGCGAGAGAGGGGGAACGAATAAATGAGGGGGAATAAATAAGGGAGGAGGGAGGGACAGAATGAGGGGCGGAGGGGGAAGAGATGGGAGATGGGAAGAAAGAAGGGCTAGATGGCGAACGGCTTGTGGGAGAGTGGTTGGGGAGAATCGGGAACCGACTAGAGGAGAAGAAGGACAGAGAAAGTAAAGTGTGTAGTGCGGGATGATTGGGGAGTAAGAGTTGAGCATTAAGGAGGAGAACGACGATTTTGCCGGACTCGAGGGATTAATTTATGCATTGTTGTCGGTCGAGTTGGGATTTCAGTACTTGGAGCTTCGAGATGACCTTAGAGAGACGTATAAAACCAAGAGCGGAGAGTGCGTACAGTTACTTTCCGTAGACCTGGAGAATCGAGGACCAGAGTGCACAAGTCTAAGCTGAGAAGGGAAAGGGTTTAACTGAGGAGCCGAATGACAAGCTTTCTTTCCCCAGATTGTGGTCAGTGTATGGAACGAGTTGACAGAGGAAGTGTTCGAAGCAGATGCATTAGAAACATGGATATTTGGGAATATGACACTTGACCCATCCAGAATGACGTCACCACTGTGAACTCTGACCTGTTTGTTCAGTGGTTGACAACCGGCCGGGTTCCGAGGCAATGGGAGGATCTTCGCTCCCATCGATGCGGGTTTCCTCTTTCCGAAAGTTCAGATCAGAGTAGGTGGAGTTCAGACCGTCTGGGAGAGGGAGAGCAGACGAGAAACAGAGTGAACACGAGGAAATCTGCAGATGCTGGAAATTCAAACAACAACACACACATAAAATGCTGGTGGAACACAGCAGGCCAGGCATCATCTATAGGGAGAAGCTCTTCAACGTTTCAGGCTGAGACCCTTCTTCAGGCCTAACCGAAAGTAAAGATAATAAGAGATTTGAAAGTAGTGGGGGGAGGGGGAAATGCGAGATGATAGGAGAAGACCGCAGGAGGTGAGATAAAGCTATGAGCTGGAAAGGGGCAGGAGAGAAAGTAGGGAGCAGTGACAGGGCAGGGAAAGTGTGAGTGAGGACGAAAGAGACGGGGATTGAAATGGGAGAGTGAGGGGAGTTGAAAAGTGGGAGAGGGGGAAGAGAGAAAAATAGAATTTGAGAGCGAGAGAGAGAGAGAGTAGAGCGAGCGGGGAGCGCGTCGGGGAAAGGAAGAGAGTCTTGAATAGAGAAGAGGAGAGGGCTGACGGGCGTTGAGGGGCAAGTTTAGGGACAGAGGGAGGTTGGAAGTCCGGAAGGGGTGGACTGGAACAGAGGAGGCGGAGCAGAGAGAGAAGGAAAGAGCGTCATGTGGAGACCGAGAGCGGTAGCGACTGTGACCGTGACAGAGGAGAGACGGGAGGGATAGGGGTCAATGAGTGAGGGCGAAGAGAATGGGACAGTGGGAGACAGTGGGGAAAACGGGAAGACGGAAGAAAGGAAGGAGTATGGAGAGGGTGTGAGGGTGTGAGGAATGGGAGAGAAGTGAAAAGAATGAAAAGTGAGTGGGGTTCGGGAAAGTGAAAGAGGGTTATGGATTTATAACGCGTTCCCTCCTGACCACACCAACACGGCGCTCACTCATCTCCGCAACCCCATCCCACAGCGCTCGCTCCACATCGCCCCTTGCTTCTAACGGCACATCCCATGCTTTCTCTCCTCACCGACACTTGTCACAGCACACTCTCCTCTGACCCACTCGCGGCGCTCCTTCTGCACCGCCCCTCCAAGGGGGCTCACTCCTCGCAGCACTCTCCCCGCCGTCCCTCCAACAAATGCCACCTTCATCTCTCCCAGGCGTTCACTCCGCCTTATGCTCAAACAGGCAACCATTAGCTACGTTTGCCCTGAGATCTCTCAACAGGATTGGACGCATCTTCTAAACAAGCTGAAACCAACAAAGATGAAACTGACCTCGATCTGCCCGGCCCCGGGGCGCGGAGGGGATCTTGAAATTAACTTCCGCGTACGAGACATCAGGTTCAGCTGGGAACAGAACAGCGAGGGTCAGAGACAGACTAAGGATTCCTATACACCATCCGATCACACATCCCCAGACTCAGGCTTAGAGTGAAGCTCACCCCCACTGTCCCATCGCATTCTCCCGTGGTCAGGCAAAGAGTGAGTCTCCCTCCACACCGTCCCATCACACACTCCCGGGGTCGGACACAGAGTGAATCTCCCTCCACACCGTCCCATCACACACTCCCGGGGTCACACAGAGTGTGAATCTCCATCCACACCGTCCCATCACACACGCCCGGGGTTACACAGAGAGTGACTCTCCCTCCACACCGTCCCATCACACACTCCCGGGGTCAGACACAGAGGGAATCTCCCTCCGCACAGTCCCATCACACACTCCCGGGGTCAGACACAGAGTGAATCTCCCTCCGCACAGTCCCATCACACACTCTCGGAGTCAGACACAGAGTGAATCTCCCTCCACACCGTCCAATCATACATTCCCGGAGTCAGACACAAGGTGAATCTCTCTCCACTCCGTCCCATCACAAACTACCGGAGTCAGTCACAGAATGAATGTCCCTCCACTCTGTCACGTCACACACTCCCAGATCAGACACAGAATGAAGTGCCCTCCACAATCACTCATCACGCACTCCCGGCCAGTGCTAGTGTGAAACTCCCTCTACCCGTACCCGTCTGATAACACACATCAGGATAAGCTGCAGAACAGATCAGCCGCCTGTCTCTCTGCCGCACTCACCTCGGGAAGGAGGCCGTGAGTCCTGTTTTCCAAAATCCACAGTCATATAGCTAACGCTTTGGTCCATCCTGCCGAGGATTTTCTGCGTCTCTGAGCTCAAATGGGGAAACAACCGTTGTTAGAGGAAGCCTGTATTAGCAAGTGGGTTAGAACGGTAACAACCAACGCGGGATGAGGAGCTGATGAATAGACGAACCGAGATCAGGGGGAGGAAGTGCGGGGAGCAGAGAGATTGAGGGTGTTGCAGAGGGTGGTCGTGAGAAATGAGAGTGGTTGGGGGAAGAGGAATGAGAGTGGGCAGAAGGAGGGGAGGACCGGGGTCGGGTAGATATAGAGAGGTGGGTTACAATGGACAGTGTGGAGAAGGGGGCGTGAGAAGTGATGTGTTGAGAGAGGAGGGTGGAAGGAGTGCTGGAGATGGGGTAAATGAGCAGAGAGGGTGAGACGGAGAAATAAAGGCGGGAGAGTTGGAGAGTGATTGGAGAGAGAGGGTCGGTGAACGGAAGTAAGAGAGTGGGGACAGGATGGAAGAACACAGTGGAGAGGAGGAGAGGAAGGATGGAGAGCGCGGTGGATATGAAGCAGGGATTCTGGGAGGACTGAGAAATCGAAGTAGGAACAGAGAAAGGAAAGTATTTGGTGGAGGTAAATTGAGATGGAGTGCAGGAATGAGGAAGTAGGGAACGTCCGAGAGATTTTCTCACTCATACAGAGCCTCAATTTTCCAGGAGATGCACCGCCAGCTGCTTTCTGCTTTAAGCATTGAACGCTCCCACTGCTCCTGCGCATGCCCAGGGCTTCAGACTCACTTTCTGCGAGAAAGCAGGGCAGCAGGAGAATCACCCAAAAGCCCACCTCCCTCCGTGAGGTGATCAGCTCTCCTCGAAACTCCTTCCCTTCTGAGGCTTTCCTCGCTTTCCTCGTCCAGTGCCGCACTCCCTCCCTCCTTATTCCTTGGAATTCTCTGTCTCTTTCTCTCGTTCCCCTTCGACAAACTTCCCCTATTCTCCCCTTTTCATTCTCCTTTTTCCTCCCACCATTCTCTCTCACTTTCTATCTCATCTTCCTCCCCTTCTCAACCCGTGCTCCTTTCTCTGCCTCCTCTCGCCCAGCTTTGCCCCACTTTCTCCTCTTCCCCATTATCTTATTCCATACCCTCCCCCATCTGGCCCTCTCGTTTTCTTCTCCAAACGACCAACAATCCTGTCGTCCTGACAAGGAGATGTGTTTACAGACTCACAGATACTTTCTGTATTCCCCCTCCCTTCCGAATGTCCACCTTCATCTCCTTCATCCCATCTCCACCCTTCTTCCCATCCTAACTCCGAGCTTCCCGTTCTCTCCCACCACACATTCCTACTTCCACTCTTCCTCTTCCTTTCGTTTCCCTTAATCTTGGGATACCTGGGATACCTTATCAAATGCCTTGGTGAAATTCATATACAGGACATCTAATTCTCCTCCTTCATCAATGTGTTTAGTCACATACTCAGAAAAATGTTCCGGCTCGTAAGGGACGGCCTGCCCTTGACAAAAGCACTCACTATCCTAAACTTGAGGGAAGTACTACACTATATCTGAGGAAAGCCTTTGTTTTTTCCGTAATCATCCCAGTCAACCATTTCTCATGGCCCCTTCTAGCTCTTCTAATTTCATTCCTAAACTCCTTCCTGTTAGCGTTCTAAGCTTCCAGATCTCTAACATTACCTATCTCTCTCATCCTTTTGTAAGCTTTTATTTTCTTCTTCACTAGATTGTTTACATCCTTTCTACGCCACGGTTCCTGTGCCCTACCATAACTTCCTCGTCACATTGGAACGCACCTATGCAGAACGCCACACAAATATCCTCTGAACATTTCCCTCATTTCTGCCAACCTTTCCCTGAGAACATATGTTTCCAATTAAAGCTTGCAAGTTCCAATCCGATAGCCTGATAATTTCCCAAACTTCAACAAAAAGCGTTTCTAACTGGTCTGTTTTATCTCTCTCCAATGCTATTATAAAGGAGATAGCATTCAGATCATTATCTCCAAAAATCTCTCCAACGGAGAGTTCGAACACCTGACCTGGTTTATTTCCCAATACCAAATTAATGCAACCTCTCCTTTTGTGGGATTACTTACATATTGTGTCCAGAAACCTTCCTGATCACACCTAACAAACTCCATCTCATCTAAACCCCTTGCTCTGGGGAGATGCCGATTGATATTTGTGTCATTAAAATCTCCCATCACGACAACTTTGTCATTCCTACACTTTTCCAAGACCTGTTTCTCTATTTCCTCCTCGATATCACCGTTACTATTGGGCGGCCTAAAAAAACACCCGATAAAGTTATTGACCCCTTCCTGTTCCTAACCTGCACCCACACAGACTCCGTAGACAAACCCTCCATCCGGTCCACCTTTTCTACAGCCCTGACAGTATCACTGATCCAAGGTGCCGCGCCCGTAGCTCGTTTTTCCTTCCTCCCTGTCCTTTCTGACATATCTGAACCCTGGCATCGACACCATTCCTGTCCCTGAGACATCGAAATCTCTGTAATGGCCACAATATCATATCTCCAAAGGAGATAGTGATCACACACTACCTCCTTTATCATAGCATTGGAGAAGGATCGGGACAGATAAGTTAGCAAAGCGTTTAATTGGAGCAGGACTAAATACTCGACTTGACTCTTAATTAAATAATTAATTGACTCTGTGGTTAAGAAGGTGCATGTTATATTGGGTTTCATCAATCGTGGAACTAAATTTAGAAGCCGAAAGGTAATGTTGCAGCTATATAGGACCCCACTTGGAGTACGGTGCTCAGTTGTTTTCTCCTCACCGAAGAAAGCATATGTAAACCACAGAAAGATTGGAGAGGAGATGTACAAAGATGTTGCCTGGATTGGGGAGCATGTCCGATGAGAATAGGTTCAATAAAGCCGGCCTTTTCTCCTTGGAGCGACGGATGATCAGAGGTCACCTGGTAGATGTGCATAAGATGATGAGAGGCATTGATAGTGTGGGTAATCATTTGGCTTTTTCCAGGGCTGAAATGTTTGCCACAAGAGGACACGTGTTTAAGGTGCTGGGACTAGGATCGCAGAAGATGTCGGGGTCAGTGTTAGACGCAGAGAGTGGTGAGTGAGTGGGACGGGCTGCCGGCAACGGTGGTGGAGGCGGATTCAATAACTTCCTGTAAGAAACTTTTTTTATAAGTACCTGGAGCTTAGAAAAATAGAGAGCTATGTCTAAGCGTAGTAATTTCTAAGGTAGGGACATGGTCGGCACAACTGTGTGGGCCGAAGCGTCTGTATTCTGCTTTAGGTTTTCTATATTTCCATCCATAAAGCCTCACTTAGAAAAGTTGTGTTCTGATTGTGTTTTGCTGTGACATTTGCTTATTACTGTAATGTCGTTTTCTTACGTCTAACAAATAGGGAAATACCAAATATCGTGCTGTCCTGCTTGCTCCTCCTACACCCAATTCTCAATAATGGCTGCAATATCATATTCACTGTGTTGATTCATGCCCTGAGCTCAACTGTCTTTTTTAGAAGCTTCCTGCATTGAAATATACGGAGCTCAGGGCACCAGTCGCTTGATGCACAACCTTTTGATTCCCGAATTTTTTTCTGAGGTATTAACAACATCTGTCTCCATATCGACTCCGCTATTTACTCTCGAACTCTGAATCCCATCCCCCTGCAAATCGAATTCAACTACTCTCCCAAAAACTCTCATGCACAGTACTGACAAACTTTCCCGCGAGGATATCAGCTCCACTCCAGTTTATGTGTAAACCGCCTTCCATCTTTTCTATTGTCATCTCACGTTCCTTGGAATAAACACAATGAATTCTGAAGCCCTCCCATCTGCTCCGTAGCTTGAGCCACGTGCTAAACTATATGGTCTTCCTAGGTCTGGGCACACTGGGACGGATGGTGGTCCTGTCCTTTAAATTAATAGCTAAATCCCTGACCTCACTCTGCAGAACCACCTCCCCATACATACCGATTTCATTGGAACATATATGGACCAGGGACTCGAGCTGCTCACTCACCAGCTTTAGAATCATAGAAACCTTTTGCATTTGCAGTTGAGTCTCTTTCTATTGCACTTAAGTCAACTGCATTATTTCAAGGTGTTAGGAGAGGGGTCATAGAACATTGCCATTGAAATCCTCTCAATTCACATCTAACACTGTCGTATCCTTCACCCTCAAAATGTTTAATCAATTTCGCATCAGCTCAGATTTGGGTCCCATTCAAAGAAACCATCTATTTCTTCCCTCCACTCTCGATTCAGTTTTTAGAGAACGGAGTTTTAACGTTCTTATGTGGATATCTCTGTTAACCTATTTGAAGAAAGGGACAACATTCGCCAACCTGCAATCATGCGGTAACATTCCGGTAAACAACGAGGACATAAAGATACTAGCCGGAGGCTCAGCAATCTCTTCCCGCACTTCGTGGAGCAGCCTGGGTAATATTCCGTCAGGCTCGGTGACGTATCCGTCCTAAAGTATGTTAACAACTCCAACAGCTATTCTTCGGTATTGCGGTTTTACTTTACGCTACTCGCAAAGGGCTTCTGATGCCCCCTTCTTGACATCCTCAGTTTCTCCCTAAGCTCCATTCTTGTTGCCCTATATTCCTCAATAGACCCATCTGATCCCTGCTTCCTGAACCTCATGTAAGCTGCCTACTTCCACCTGACTAGTTTCTCCAACGCACCTGTCACCATGGCTCCTTCACTCTCCATTCTTTATCTTCCTCCCGTGGACAAATTTAGCCCTAGAATCCTGCAACCGATGCCTCAACCTGGAACAAATGTCCATAGAACATTTCCTTGCTGAAAGATCATCCCATTTCACACACGCGTGTTCTAACCTTATAGCCTCATCATCTGTCGTTCCCCTCTTAAAATTTCTGTGTCCTCTCTGTTTTTACTCTTATCCATGAGGCAAATGGAGGCAGTTAAACTCTCTGTCAGATATCTGTGTTGCGTAACTGGACGGCGTGGAGGGAGATTCACCATCTGTTTGACCCCAGGAATACGTGATCAGACGTTAAGGAGAGAGTTTCAATGCTTATCTGATCCCGGAAGCGTGTGATAGAGCTTTACTCTGTGTTTGACCCCAGTACGGTGTCCTGGGACGGTGTGGAGGGAACTTCTCAGCGTGACAAACACCGAGGGTGTGTGATGAGACCGTGTGAAGTGAGCTTTTCTGAACATCTGAAACCCGAATTATGAAATGGGATCGTGTGGAGGGAGCTTCAGTCTGTCCTGTACGTATCAAATTCCCGGCGTCAGTAAAGATTTTTGATGTCTGTATGACGGCCCAGTCAGTGTAGCTGCACGCTTTCAATACTTATCTGAAATACTAACAATCCCCAGTTCTGTTCCAATGGGTGAAGAGAGTAAGACACAGAGTGCAGCTACCTACACACCGTCCAAACATGTTCGAGCTCAGAGTCAAGCTCACTCCGCTCGGTTCACTCACACACCCCCGGGATCAGACACAGAGAGAATCTCCTTACACACCGTCCCATCACACAATCCCGGGGTCAAGCACGAAGTGATTCTCCATCCACACCATCCCATCACACACTCACTGGGTCACTGACAGAGTGAATGTCCCTCCACACTGTCCCATCACACACTCCCGGGGTCGGACAGAGAGAGAGGATCCCTCCACACCGTCCCATCACACACTCCTGGGGTCAGTCAAAGAATGAAACGCCCTCCACTCTGTCCCATCGCACACTCCCAGGGTCAGACACAGAGGGAATCTCTCTCCCGCCGTTCCATCACACACCCCCGAGGTCAGAAACAGAGTGCAACTCCCTCCACACCGTCCCATTACAAACTCCAGGGGTCAGACAAATGGTGAAGCATCCTTCTGCTCTCTTCCACTGGATGTCGATCTCTCGGTTCAGAGTTTCTGTGTGTACATGGCCAGTCATGAAGTTTCACACCAATTCCTCTCAGTGACTGCAAACTCACCACCTCTCCACAGACCTCTCTTCCCTCGCCCTCCCTCCTCAGTTCTACATGTGGTCTCACGGATCCTTATTATTTCTGAGACAGACACACTGCTGGAGGCTGAAGTGTTGTTTATTGGTGAGATGTCAGAGAAGGAGTGAAGAGGCGGATTTGCTCTGTTTCTGAATCCATTTTGTGTTATCGGACTGTGAGGCAGCAGGTTCACCCTATATCTGACCCCTGGAGCAGGTGAAGGGACGGTGTGGAGAGAGATTCACTCTATGTCTGATCCGTGGAGTGTGTAATGGGAATATGTGAAGGAGAGTTTCACTCTATGTTTGACCCCGCAGGTATGTGATGAAACGGGGGGGTTGTTCTGAGTAATGGGACG
>JAUOBT010000649.1:24994-36928 GCA_032362145.1 Hypanus berthalutzae
TAGCCCTTTCAACGTCGGTATTTGCACACTCTCTATCTGAATATCGACTCTGCCTGTACCCCGATTCCGGTTTTTGGGTTTCTCTGGATATTTTGATCTCTGCCTGAACTTTGACGCCGACCTCCTTTGCACCTCGTGATTACTTACTTAGTTAATATCGCTGAATGCTCAGTACAGGGTCTGTGATACTCGCTCCAGAGCCCTGACTGTACAATCTGGCCAGCAGACCCCCATCGTCTGCGAGCTGCCCCGCAGCAACAAGGACTGATGCTGGGGAGACAGCAGAACCAGCTGGACTATGCTCAGTGCAGCGTAGTCGCCTTCTGCCAATATCGCCGATCTTGAGGCCCAGATTCTGTCATTCCAGCTGTCCCAGAGCACCCATCAACATTCTGCGACTGCATCTTCATCCCCGCCATCCGGGTTTTCGACAGTCCTCCCGTCCAAGCGCCCCGTTTGCTTCCTCCAGAAAAGTAGTCAGGTGAGTCTGGTACCACCCACTCTTTTCTTTCCCAGTGCATCCTCATTTTTGAATTACAGCAAACATTTCCGATTGACCTATCAAAGCTGGTCGACGTCATCACCCGTCTGCCCAGTCGGGCGAAGAATGGAGAGCAGCCGTCTGGAAGGCCGGCTCCCCTTTTTGCAGTAGTTTCTGAGGGTAGTTTCAGTTAATTTCTGAGGGGCGGTATTGTCAGGGCGCTGGAGCAGCGATCCAATCGAAGACCCTGTACTGTACACACAGTGATTAAATTCAGTAACAAATCCCGAGGTGCAAACAAAATCGGCGTTAAAGTTCAGGCTGACATCAAAACATTGGGAGAAGTGGAAAAAACAGAATCGGGAAACAAACAGAGTCAAAATTCAGACGGACATAGTACAGATAAGAATGTTGGAAAGGCTCAGGAAAATTCACTGGCACCATATGGCAATAAACAGGCGGAAATAAACAGGACTGAAATACAGTGAGCAATAAACAGAGAGACAGATGATAGGTGGAGCACAATGAGACGCAGGTGGCAGCAATACAGGAAATAATGAGAAGCAAATCAGAGACAGAGTACTCGGTAATACAGGGGCCGCAGTAGAGCAGAAACGGGAGTAGGAGCCCATGACAATTCAAAACCGGTGATTGACAGCCAGGGGAAACACACAATGAGACAGCGCTCAACTGGAGGCACTGACAAATTCTCGTTTTGAGTAAAACATTCAATAGCACAGAGGGACTTCCACCACAACTCGCAGAAAGTTAACATTAGTAATGTTGAAAAATTGTCGCCACCTTCACTATCACAATGTTTATGCAACCAGATCAGAAAAGTGATGACTATCGAAAATGAATTACACAGGAACAAGGGCCATTGAGAACAGATGAGAATCATAAGGATTGGTACGGAAGATAAGTCAACAGTACAATTCTAAAAGTGAAATTAAAAACAACAGTATAAATGCGGCACTATTTTGTAACCGGATATCCGTACAATGCATAACTGATCCAACTGGAAATCGGCGGAATGACCTGTTCATTACGTCACTCTGAGTCATGTGGAAGCACCGTTCGCTCTAGATGGATGATCTCTCCATGGGTGTAATTTCTGTTCCGTGATGTGAATCAGCGAGTTTCCTGTTACAGCCGCTCAAACCACCGATTAGAAAACCAGCCGCACTGGCGAAGAAAATTGTCTCTAGTTCGTTACGTGGCTGCAATTCCAAGATAGACTACAAACATTTACAGAACATTGCAGGGCCCACAACGTTGTGCCGACCATATAAACTGCTCTGTAGTCTGCCTGGAATTTCCCTAGCGCATAGCCTTCTTTTTCCTAAGCTTTTGCTACCTATCTAAGGGGCTCTTGAACTGTCCATTGTATCCGCTTTCACAGCGTCTGGCTATCCACACGATCAATGCTCCTCATCATCTCACACATGCCGATCAGGTCACTTCTCATCGTCCATCTCTCCAGGGATAAAACGACAAATAACTCGAGCGGATTCTCATAATGTACGCACTCCAATCAGGCAACATCCTTTTATATTTCCTCTCCACTCTTTCTACAGTATCCTCATCCTTACTGCAGTGAGGTAACCGGAACTGAACCCGGTATTCCAAGTGGGGTCTGCCCAAGGTGTTATATAGCTGTATCTGTTTGTATTACCTCCTCTGTGAGTACTTGGGAAAATGTTATAATTCTAATTTGAAATTATAAAACAGAATTTTTTTGGTACATTTTGTTCGTTTGAGACAATATTTGGATATAGATGTGGAATTACCTCACGGCCCTTAAACTCCATTCATTGTCTCTCAATGAGAACATGCCATGCGTCATCGTAACAACATTATTAACTTACGCTGCAAGTTTGACTATCCTATCGCCACTGACTGGAGGATATGGCCAGAGACCAGAGGGCATTTCAAATTCTCCAAACCGTGCAGAGCCTTGCCATCTATACTATATCCTACTTTCAAATTGGCCCCACCAGAATGAAATGGTTCACCTATCCAGTTCAAGTCCATCTGCCGCTTTTGAGGCCAGTTCTACATCCTATCGATGCCCCGTTAAATACTCCTGCAACACACAACACTACCCACAATACCACAACCTTTGTGTGATTTGTAAATGTACTAAGCTACCGTTCCAAGTCTTTACCGGGTCATTAAAAAAAAACACAAAACAGAGGGGTCCGAGATCAGATCCCAGCAGAACACCGCTGTTCACAGATATCCATGCAGAATACGAGCAATCTCCAACCGTCCTTGCTGTCCAATTCTGTATCTACAAAGCAAGTTCTCTTTGGATCCTATGCCAACTTATCTTCTAAAGTAGCCTTACATGGGGAACCTTATCAAAAGCCAAAAGAGAGCGGCGTCTTTTTCAGGACAGCCTGAAATCCTTCTCAGTTATATCTTTTTTTTTAATCAACTTTCCCCTGGACTCCAATAGATTCTATTTTCCACTGTATTCATTTTGATGTGGAAGTAATCAACGCCAATAATAATGACCGAAAACCGCTGACCAACCCCATAAGTACTGTACACTGACCCCTCACCAGTCTGTTTTTGAAGTCATATCCTCCATGAACCTTGGCCCATAACTACCTCTGACATCCGATGAAATAAAGAGGTCTCGACGGAGGCTCCCACCCTCTATCAATAATGAATAAATCACAGGTAATTCGTCTTCAAACAGAAATAAGCATTTCCCTGGGCTGCAAAGAACCCATAGTAATTCTGGAAAGACACGCCTTTCCGCGCTGACTGCTGAGTCGTCTGAACTTGATGTTTTACTTTCTGAACCTACAAGAGGAGAGACTGTACTTTTTTCCCAGGGCTGAAATTGCGAGCAGGAGAGGGCACAATTTTAATGTGTTTGGAGGTAGGTATGCAGGAGGTGTGAGAGGTATTTTTTTTAAGCAGAGAGTGTTGCGTGCGTCGAATGGGCTGCCGGTGGCGGTGTTGGAGGCGGGAGCGATCGGGTATTTTAAGAGATCCCTAGATGGGTACATGAAGCTTAGAATAATTGAGGGCAATTGGTAAAGCCGAAGTAGTACTAAGTTAGGGACATGCTCGGCACAGATTTGTGAGCCCAAGGCCTGTTTTACGCTGTAGGTCTGTCTGGCAAGCAATGCCACAGCACGAGGGCCAGGACCAACGGTTTCCGTGAAAGCCGCTTTAACCAGGCCATCAGATTTATCAACGCATATTGCTGTTATTGCATATCTGACTGTGCATTGTATGTGACTGTACGTAATTCCTTATACAATCTTAGTGTTAGGGCAATATCTTACCACATGCGCTATGAATAACAGCGGACCTGGCACTAATCCCTGCAGCAGACCCGTCACAGTCAAAGAATAAACAATTTGCTCTCTGGCCTCTTACGCTAACCACTCTTCATTCTATGTTGTTTTAGTTTGATGGGTCTGAATGAAAATTGGAATACAACATGCGATTTTCACCAGAGGGAACAAAACAAATGTGGTGCTTCATCTGTGTTTCATGGGGCCGTGATCGGCACCTTGGATATTTAGCACACAATTTCAGTGCGATTATAATGTGTTGCATTCTATTGTGTTTAATTGAATTTTCTTGGCATATAATAGACCAGCCTGGGTACATGCCAATAGATCACATATTTTAATTTCAACTTTTGTTCAAACCAAATATGGTTGGAGAATTGTGGCAGCTCTGGCTAATGACTTTAAAATTAAATAGACTGCAGTACCGGTCACGGTAATGGAGTACATTGGTCAAGTCATTCACGAGTACATGTTCTGTGCTTTATACCGAACGGCTGATATCCCATTTCAGCAGCTGAAAACAGGTGCCTTGGAAATTAAAATGGTAACGTTCATATTTTCTTTTGCTGTAAAGTTAATAGCCTGTAACACCCCTTGGGGTGACGAATTTATGGTACGGTTTCGGAGTGAGAAAAATATAAACAATATCAGTGTTCTGTAGCTAGTTGTCGCTACTGTGACTGATGTCATAACCACACTAATTGCAACAGAGGAGGTGCTGTGAATTGCATATAACTCTGCAAATCCGATCACCGGTCCATATGAGCTGATGTGATTTTCTGCAGAGCTGAACGCTGCTTCTGAATATGGGATATCCAGCGATTTACTACATCGCGAGCGTTTTCTATCCTACAATTGTGGCGATTGGTGTCCCTGGTAAGGTACTGGAGCTGGTCACCAAGTGTATTGTGCCGCCGTTTTCCCTTTGTCCCGCTGCTCTGTTCGGACTTCTACTTAGCACAACCGCTGCGCTCAGTTTCAGTTTCCATATTTTTCTGATATAATGATTTTTTTTTCTGTTTTGTCAAATACGTTGTTGCCGATATTGCCAGTTTCAGAGTTTGATCTCGCTCGGCTATCTGAAACGATTAAGGTCGCTATTCCAAATTGGCAGCTTTTTCTAAAGGCCGTGCAGTCGAATTTCGACACCCAGGTCAGTTCTTCCATAATCAGTAAATTATAATTACTTAGGTTTTAAAACTCATTAATTTCACTACAAATATGTCTTCAGTTTTTTCAACTCCAGTAATTGAAATGGCGTTGTTTATGGAGTGGTCGACGGTTCAGCGGTAGGGACATCGTGGTAATCAGATGCCTCCCTTGAAACTGTCGGAAGGTCGCCAACCCACTGCCCCTCCACTCCTTTACTGTCACCCAGCCGGAGTGCACCGACAAAGCCGGCACACATTGCATTTGTGTTGTTCACTTCAAAAAACCTATTTAGCCACGGTAACTATAACCACCTTTGCTATTCCGTCAGTGCAGTATCGTTCCCGCAGCATAACTCCATAACACTGGCAGAATGGTGGGCATTTAGAGAGTGGCAACCAATGATAATTCTGTGTTGAATTTCTTTCTCTCTAAATTTCTTGTAGTTAATTTAACGGCGATTGTGATCTTATCTCGGGGAAAGTGCGGACTCTCCAAATGCATCACCCGGTACCTTGTTGGAATGGCAACAGCGGATCTGATGGCGGTTCTAGTTTTCGCTTTAGTGGATCAGAGCAACAATATCTATATTTAATCCAGATCCCTTCTCATCACTCCTGTATGTGCTCTGACTCTTGTATTTCGGGTGGTAACGAGGGACTGTTCTATTTGGTTTACGGTCAGTTTTACCTTCGATCGATTCATCGCAATATATTGTCGGAAGCTGCGGGAACGATACTGCACTGAGAGATCAGCAGCTGTGGTTATGGTTACCCTGGTTTTCGTGAGCTGCGGGAGATGTGTCCCGTTTAACTTCGCCGTTGAACCTTACGTCATCATTGACAACACGCCGTGGCGTTGCTCCCTCACACATAAATACGCTACTTCTCCCGTGTGGAGAGGATACGAATTAATGGATAGCATTTTAACACCGTTGCCACCAATCGGCTTAATTCTGGTGTTAAATGGGTTAACAGTAAGTCATATCATTGCAGCAAATAGAGTCCGCAGAGGGCTTCGGAACAGCCGTGATAATCATAAAGATACCGAGGTGGAAAACCGCAGAAAGTCGATGATTTTATTGTTTGCTATATCAGCTAATTTCATTTTATTTTGGATATCCTATGACGCTCATTCCCTGAAATGGCAACTAGGAAACTACTTGTATCAGGACAGATATTTGAGTTCCCCGGTGTATATACTACAACAACTTGGGTTCATGTTGCAAATTCTGAGTATGTGCACCAATACTTCTGTCTATACAGTGACACAGAGGTAAATTCAGAAAGGAACTGAAGAATGGAATGACGTATGTGTTTACATTAAATGGCCATCTGTGTAGAAAACGTCCACGTCCAATTGAAATTCAGCTAATGTTTCTAATAAACAGTTTTAAAATTGAGTAGGTCATGAATTCAGTCAATCATTTGCCTGGCCATCCGGAAATTGCAAAATCACAGAAGGTTATATACCTCATGGAGTTAAGCTCGGAAACTGGGCAAATGCTCAATGGCTGGCGTGATTGCTACATTGGTTGAATGACTCCAAACTATAGCAGAGACCTGACAAACACAAGGGCAGGAATGGCTTCCGGACATACCCGGGATCAGATATTTCTAAATTGACAGAGTCGGGTAAAAGAGAGTAAAATTAGTGTTATTGAAACACACGGAGGGTCTGATAGTAACTCTGCTGTTGAAAAGGAAGAAACAGTGGAGAGACCATACACCCTGCACTATCTCCAAAAACATTAAAAAAAAACACGGAACCAGCGAGGAACTGATCTGGAGTTAGATTTGGGGCAGCTGACATATTAACACGGTTGTTGTCAGAGATAACTTAAACTTCGCTAATATCATTGGCACTTCCCCAGGTTAAAAGGATCAAATATGACAGAATTTCCCAATAAGCGGACAGGGGTACTACAGAACATTCCATTCAGGATCTAGTACAAGAAACTGTCACAGTTCTCCTCGCGGATCAACTATTCCACAGCAGCCTGACTTTAACCTTACACTGGGATACGATCTGACAGTATGGAATGTATTTAATTAGTGCTATTAGGTAGGCATTTGGTGCTGAATTTGGGAAATAGTGTGCTCCTTGAAATACGCAAACAACGATTGTTAATGGAACGATTGTTAATGGACTTAGGTCCAGTATAGACTTGTCTCATTGAGGCTTGGAACGGAAGTTAGTGCAAGGTAACCCTGGTTGACAAAAGATATGGAACACCTCATCAGGGAGAAGAAAGACATATATTTAAGATTCAGGAAGAAAAGATCAGACACGGCTATGGAAAGTCACTAGGTAGACATAAAACAAATTAACAACCTAGAAGATATAAAATGGGGCATGAAAATGCCTTGGAGAGTTGCATTAAGGAACAGGACGAAAAGGCGGGTGACGAAAGAGAAGGTAGGAATGAGGACACATGTGTCTGGATTGCATGGAGCCAGTTAAAGTTCTTAATGATACTTAGCTTCCGTAATCATCTGTGAGCGCAACCTTCATGAATGTGGATCCAGCGTAAAAAGGCCTATATACTGGGACATGCCTAGGTTAAGATTTATGCGTTGGAAACTTGTAAAACATTAAAATAAACTATTCACCAGTGACAGAAAGTATGTACCACAGGTAATTAGAGAAAGCGGGCGTAGATATTACTGCGCTTTTGGGCATGATATTTGCTTCTTCACTAGTCAAAGCAGTACTAACAGGGTATTTGAGGATGGCGAATATTAATTCCATGTTCAAGAAATGCAAAATGGAATGTTCTGAGAATTGCAGGCAGTAAGTCTTAATTCAGTAGTGGGCAAGCTATTGGAAAGGATTATTAAAGAGGGGAATTTATGAATATCTGGAGAAACATATTCTGTATATGAATGGCCAGCATGGTTTTGTGGGAGCCGGTCGTCCTTTATCAGCCTAATTGAATTCCTTGAAAATGTGAAAAAAAAATTACAGATGAGTACAGAACAGACAATGCGGTGTGTATTAATTATGTAAGGTGTTTGACCGTATTATGCTTGGTATGCATATTCAGAAAGTAAGACGGAACGGAATCGTGCGAAACCTAGTTGCACACACTGAGAATTGTCGTATTAACAGAAGGCAGATTAGATTATACAAAAAGGGAAGACAGTGGCCAGTGACGCTCCGCAAGGAAGGTTTACACTTTAGTGCACCTTACAACTATGGCTCCACTCCGCAATTACAGTGTTCTGAAAGACCGACACTAGTTTGACCGTCTTACAACGCTTGAATATTTTATTGAATTACTGTTGACGATGAATGCAAACTTCTGAATTTCAGAATGGAACTGTACGCTATATAATCTGACCTCCCGTTTGCATATTACAGGACTGATGCTACAATGATATCGAAACAAATATTTTCAGTCGAAACCCAACACTCAACATTTCAAAGTCTTCAGCAGCCTCTGTTTGTGCTCCCCGAATCAACCAAGCTCCAAAAATGCGAATACCGAATTCCGATTTCAAGTATACATAAATTTGTCCTTATGCCAAATTATGTTTCAGCAGTGGGTTTGCCGTACCCGGAACAGACGCATTAATATTGCGATCCCTTTAACCCTGATTCCATCTGGCCGATGTAGAATCCACGTCTCTCTCTGAAATCAATACAAAAACAGACAAATAAAAGAATACATTCTAAATACGCAGGCAAAGCAAAACCAAAATAAACACTTGCACATTTCTATCGTCAAAACCGTTGCAGGTAATTGGCGTATGGAGAATAAACAGTTAATTGTCAGGGTGAAACTCCTTATCAAATATGTTAAAGAGCAAAGGGAAGGTAAATGCAGGTGATAGTCACCCAGATGCACTAACAGTTTCTGAAAGAAACCCACATTCTGAAATTCCCATCAGATCCTGGAAATGCATTTGACTCAAGGAAACAAACATTTTGAGATAGTCATGTCGTGTTGTGAAACAGAGGATTAATTCAAATATTCTCTCGAAACAAATCTAGCAAACACATGACTGCCTTCCGTTCATTCATGCACGAATTATTTCCCTTTATATTTCAAGTGAACTGACAAATGTCCAGTCCTTGTACAATATTTTACATTCTCAATGCATTCACACTTCACATTATCACAGAAAATGACATAATTTTGAGTGTTGAACAATTCCATAATAACCTATAATTAAATCATACAACATTTACGAAATCTTTTCACGTCTAAAGCAAGTGGATGCTAGAAGTTATGTATCGTCCGCAGATTAATATTCACCCTGTTTAAAAATAACGTCAGCGCGTCATCAAATCACCAGAGGCGTCCACGTTCTCTGACCTCCAATCTCTGATCAAGGATAGGATTCAGTGTAAATGAAAGTTTTGTTGAATAGTATCAGGCTTAATAAAGCCTGTTACTACCGATGAATTAATTGATTTGGAGCCAGTACTGGGAACATTGCCCCAAGAAAATCCGGTCCGCAACTATCGCCTTTATCGCCTTACTGATGGAGTGAACGTATATTCCTTTAGTGCGTTACCTCCCTTATAATCTCAGACTTGCACTTTCTTATGCACACGTTAAAACGTTTTACTAAATCTCAATGCCTCACTGTGTGAAAACACAGAGGGATGAAACAATGTCATTGACTGTCTTGATTCGTCGGTTCTGCGAGACACTAAAATTCGTCACCACATATATCTGACTACTGGCTCTAAATTGTCTCAATAAAATGCTTATTCATTGTGGCCCTTGGAACACCATTCATCGATCTGACGAAAATGTACTTGGTTACATTTGGTTAGCATGTCTAGTGAGATACTTTGTTCATACCCTGTAATAACTTAAGGGATTCTTCAAGTCTTCACTTGCTACCTTTTTTTCTTGTATTTTCTGCAAAGTCGTGTGTTAAGAATGTAATTCTGAGGTTTATAAAGGCTGCTATGTTCTATGACCTAATGATATGTTCCTACAGATATTCAAATCAGTGTCCTTGCAACAACTGTACCTAGACCGTGTACTGCTGTCCGGTGATCAGCTGTCAGTAACAGCTCAGTATGATCATCCACAGGCTCTAATGTCCCAACTTCCTGAGCAATATCCCCCAGACGCTTAAACACAAAGGAAGTAGTACATGTTATATACTTACTTCAGTTTCCTGCCTCTTTCCCTTTGCGATTTCACTCTAGTCCCACATGGGAAAACCGCCAGGAGTAGTATAGACTTCTTCGATTTGTCTGCTGGCAAGAGACGTTTAGAACGAGGCTCTCTATCATCGTCATAACCGTACGGAGCTGCGTCACAATGTCCCTTTCTATTTCGAAAACACGTATGATTTCTCACTGAAAGGGCAAGATGACCCTGCAGTTTTTCAAACTGCTTTGGGAACTTCTTCTAAACTTTAGTGTCATGTTTCTTTTCTAATGCTGATTTAGGAATTACAATCATAATGTGTTTAAATCAGTGCACATTTTTCCCAATCCTTCCACTTTGCTACAAGCTAAAATGATTCTTAACTGTTACTCTTTTCTATAATAAGCTTTCTAAAACTGATTGAAATGCATCATTACCCACGCTCCTTGAATCCACTTGCCTTGTAAATTGTTAGGCTTCTCCTAAAGGTGAATATTTGCTCTTCAAGTCGTCATATCCGCATGCGACGCATAATGCTTTCTTCTAATCATTCCCGTTGTGCTTTGGGTTGCTGCCCACTTTGACCCAATCCTCAATTAAATATCCTTCTGCTTTGACATGGTGTAAATACCACGCGTCACATCTTCCCGTAGTTATCTATTTATTCGTTTATCCATCTATTTATTTATTTATTTATTTATCTGTTTATTTGATTATTATTATTTATCTATTCATCCATTTATTTATCTATCTATCTATCTATCTATCTATCTATCTATCAATCTATCTATCTATTTATCTATCTATCTATCTGATAATTCATTTTCGTTCATGCCTCCATGACCAGCGTAGTCTACACAATGACCTTACGTATTTCTCCATCAGAATATTTAAAAAAAAGCATGTGAGGGTGTGATGTAATTACGGGTGACATTAATTTCCGAAATACTAAGTCGGAGAACCCAGTGACTAATGTATTAGAAAAAAGCGAATTTATTTGAACTTTAAATCACTGTTTGTTTGTTTTTTTTTGACCCAGTATGTTCATAAACCAACAAGAGGAGAATCCTATCTAGATTTGATATTCTGTAAAAATCAGGGTACTATTTTGAGTACATATGTTGTTATGCCTTTAGGAACAAGTGATCCTTGTTAGTCACAGATTTTTATGATAATATATCAGTAAAAAACAAATCAAGTAAATCAATTTCGGGAAGGTAATGTTCATGAAGATGTAGCTAAGACTTTCGAAGATGAACTGGAAGGAACTGTTTAACATTGGGTTATTTATGCAGCAATGGGGCCGAAAGTAATCCACACAGTGCAGGGAAAGTTCATAGCCAAGGTCAGGAGAAGTAATAAAAAACAGTAGATCAATGTTCAAAGTAAAATTTATTGTCAGAGTACATATATGACAACACACACAACCCCAAGATTTATTTCCTGTAGCTGTACATAGCAAATCTATAGAAGGTGACATGGATGAATAAAGATATCAATAAAATATTGAATAAAATACAGCTATATAAGCATTAAAAAAACATATTAAGGATGTTAACCGTAGGACATATGGAAATGTGATAACTACCGTGAAGAGGGAAACTCAGGTTGCCAAAAGACAGGTTGAGAAGTATATAGCCGAAGTTAAAGAAAAAGACATTTTATCAATAATTTAGTATTAAAGGAAATGCCATGGAAGAACTTAAATGTATTAAGAATAATAGTGATGTGTTAAATTATGCTGAGAATGTCATAGCGGATACCGTTAACACATAGATTGCCGAATCATTCACCTATGAAGATGCCAGCGATAGGCTAGCAGGTGTAGAGGACAAAAAAAAAAGATATTTTAAGTGACTTAGAGACTTTAA
>JAUOBT010000649.1:37028-48296 GCA_032362145.1 Hypanus berthalutzae
GGATAGCATTTTAACACCGTTGCTACCAATCGGCTTAATTCTGGTGTTCAATGGGTTAACAGTAAGACATATCATTGCGGCAAATAGAGTCCGCAGAGAGCTTCGGAAGAGCAGCGATAAACAGAAAGATACCGAGGTGGAAAACCGCAGAAAATCGATGATTCTGTTGTTTGCAATTTCAGCTAATTTCATTTTATTTTAGATACCCTATTTAGCTCATTCCCTGAAATAGCAACTGGAAAACTATTTGTATCAGGACAGATATTTGAGTTCTCCGGTATATATACTACAACAACTTGGGTTCATGTTGCAAATTCTGAGTATGTGCACCAATACTTGCATCTATACACTGACACAGAGGAAATTCAGAAAAGAACTGAAGAATGGAATGACGTATGTGTTTACATTAAATGGCCACTTGTGTAGATAACGTCCACGTCCAACTGAAATTCAGCGAAGATTTCTAATAAAACAGTTTTAAAAATATTTAGGTCATGAATTGAATCAATCATTTGACTGGCCATTCTGAAATTGCAAAATCACAGAAGGTTATATACCTCATGGAGATAAGCCAGGAAACTGGGCAAATGCTCAATGGCTGGCGTGATTGCTACATTGGTTGAATGACTCCAAACTATCGCAGAGATCTGACAAACACAAGGGCAGGAATGGCTTACGGACATACCCGTGTTCAGATATATCTAAATTGTCAGAGTCGGGTAAAAGAGAGTAAAGTGAGTGTTATTGAAACACACGGAGAGTATGATAGTAACTCTGCTTTTAAAGGGAATAAACAGTAGAGAGATTGTCTATTCATAGACTGTGATTAGAGCTCAGAAGCAGAAAGTGAGCAACCATTCGTTTGGGAGTATCTTGTCGAGACTACACACCCCGAACTAGCTCCGAAACATTAAAAAAAATGTACAGAGCCAGTGAGAACCTGATCGGGAGATAGATTTGGGACAGATGACATATTAACACGGTTGTTGTCACAGACAACTTATGCTTCCCTAATATCATTGGCACTTCCTCAGGTTAGAAGGATGAGATATGACAGAATTTCCCAATAAGCGGACAGGAGGACTACAGAACATTCCATTCAGGATCTAATACCAGAAAATGTCACACTTCTCCTCGCGGATCAACTATTTCTCAACGGCCTGACCTTAACCTTACACTGGGATACAATCTGACAGTATGGAGTGTATTTAATTAGTGGTATTAGGTAGGCACTTGGAGCCGAATTTGGGAAATAGTGTGCTCCTTGAAATGCGTAACCAATGATTGTTAATGGAACAGTGGACTGGTATCCAGTATAGACATGTCTCATTGAGGCTTGGAACGGAAGGTAGTGTAACGTAACCTTGGTTGATAAAAGACACGGAACACCTCGTCAGGAAGAAGAAAGACAGATACTTCAGATTCAGGAAGAAAAGATCAGACAGGGCTATGGAAAGTCACAAGGTATACATGAAACAAATTTACTTAACTTGAAGATATAAAATGGGGCATGCGAATGCCTTGGAGAGTTGTATTACGGTACAGGACGAAAAGTAGGGTGACGAAAGAGAAATAGGACAGATAAGAGGTAAATGAGGAAGCATGTGTCTGGATTGCAAGGGCCCAGTTAAAGTTCTTAATGGTACTTTGCTTCCATATTCACCAGTGAGCGCGAACTTCCTGAATGTGGATCCAGCGTAAAAAGGCCGATATACTGGGACATGCCTACGTTAAGATTTATGCGTTGGAAACTTGTAAAACATTAAAATAAACCATTCACCAGTGTTAGAAGGTATACACTCCAGGTAATTAGAGAAAGCGGGCGAAGATATTACTGCGATTTTGGGCATGATATTTGCGTCTTCTACAGCCACAGCAGTATTACCAGGGATTGGAGGATGGCGAATGTTAATTCCTTGCTCATGAAATGCAATATGGAATGTTCTGAGAATCGCAGGCAGTAAGCCTTCATTCAGTAGTGGGCAAGCTATTGGAAAGGATTATTAAAGAGGGAATTTATGAATATCTGGAGAAACAGATTCCGGATGTGAACAGGCAGCATGGGTTTGCGGGAGCAGGTCGTTCCTTATCAGCCTGATTGAATTCCTTGAAAAAGTGGGAAAAAAATTGCAGGTGAGGACAGAACAGACAATGCAGCGTGTATTAATTATGTAAGGTGTTTGAACGCATTATGCTTGGCATGCACATTCAGAAAGAGAGTTGGAACGGAATCGAGATAAACCTAGTTGCACACACTGAGAATTGGCGGATTAACAGAAGGCAGATTCGATAATACAAAAAGGGAAGACAGTGGCCAGTGATGATCCGCAAGGAAGGTATACACTTTAGTACACCTTACAACTATGGCTCCACTCCGCAATTACAGTGTTCTGAAAGACCGACAGTAGTTTGACCGTCTTTCAACGCTTGAATATTTTATTGAATTACTGTTGACGATGAATGCAACATTCTGAATTTCAGAATGGAATTGTACGCTATATAATCCGACCTCCCGTTTGCATATTACAGGGCTGATGCTACAATGATATCGAAACAAATATTTCCAGTCGAACCCCAACAATGAATATTTCAAAGTCTTCAGCAGCCTCTGTGTGTGCTCCGCAAATCAACCAAGCTCCAAAAATGCAAATTCCGAATTCCGATTTTAAGTATACATGAATTTGTCGTAACCGAAACAGACACCCTAATATTGCTATCCCTTTAAGCTTGATTCCATCTGGCGGATGTGGAATCCACGTCCCTCTCTCTGAAATCAATACAAAAGCAGACAAATAAAAGAATACATTCTAAAAACGCAGGCAAAGCAAAACAAAAATAAACACTTCCACATTTCTATCGTCAAATCCAATGCGGGTAACTGGCGTATGGAGATTAAACAGTTAATTGCCAGGGTGAAATTCCTTATCAAATATGCTAAAGAATAAAGGGAAGGTAAATGCGGGTGATAGTCGCCCAGATACACTAACAGTTTCTGAAAGAAGCCCACATTCTGAAATTCACATCAGATCCTGGAAATGCATTTCACTCAAGGAAACAGACATTTTGAGATAGTCATATCGTGTTGTGAAACAGAGGATTAATTCAAATATTCTCTCAAAACAAACCTAGAAAACACATGACTGCCTTCCGTTCATTCATGCACGAATTATCTCTCTTTATATTTCAAGTGAACTGATAAATGTCCAGTCCTTGGCAATATTTTACATTCTCAATGCATTCACACTTCAAACTCTCACAGTAAATGACATAATTTTAAGTGTTGAACAATTCACAAATAATCTACAATTAGAATCATACAACATTTAAGAAATATTTTCGCGTCTAATGCAAATGGACGCTGTAAGTTATGTATCCTCCGCAAATTAATATTCAGCCTATTTAAAAATAACGTCAGCGCGTCATCAAATCTCCAGCGGCGTCCACGTTCTCTCACCTCCAATCTCCGATCAAGGATAAGATACAGTGTAAATGAAAGTTTTGTTGAATAGTATCAGGCTTAATAATCCCTGTTACTGCCGCTGAATGAATAGATTTGGACCCAGTACTGGGAACATTGCTCCAAGAATATCTGGTCCGGAACTATTACCTTTATCGCCTTACTGATGGAGTGAACGTATATTCCTTTAGTGCGTTACCTCCCTTATAATCTCAGACTTGCACTTTCTTATGCACACGTTAAAACGTTTTACTAAATCTCAATGGCTCACTATGTGTAAGGACAGAGGGATGAAACAATGTCATTGACTGTCTAGATTCGTCGGTTCAGCGAGGCACTAAAATTCGTCACCACATATATCTGACTACTGGCTCTAAATTGTCTCAATATAATGCTTATTCATTGTGGCCCTTGGAACACCATTCATTGATCAGACGGAAATGTATTTGGTACATTTGGTTGGCATGTCTAGTGACATACTTTGTTCATACCCTGTAATAACTTGAGGGATTCTTCAATTCTTCACTTGCTGCATTTTCTGCAAAGTCGTGTGTTAAGAATGTAATTCTGAGGCTTAAAAAGGCTGCTATGTGCTATGACCTAACGATATATTCCTACAGAATCATATTCAAATCAATGTCCTTGCAACAACTGTACCTAGACCGTGTACTGCTATCCGGTCATCAGCTGTCAGTAACAGCTCAGTTTGATCATCCACAGGCACTAATGTCCCAACTTCCTGAGCAATATCCTCGACGCTTAAACACAAAAGAAGTAGTGCATCTTATATACTTATTTCAGTTTCCTGCCTCGTTTCCTTACTTTGCGATTTCTCTCTAGTCCCACATGGGAAAACCGCCAGGAATAGTATAGACTTCTTCGATTTGTATGCTGCCAAAACACGTTTGGAACGAGGCTGCCTATCATCGTCATAACCGCACGGAGCTGCGTCACCACGTCCCTTCCTATTTCGAAAACACACATTATTCCTTACTGAATGGGCAAGATATCCCTGCAGTTTTTTTAAACTGCTTTGGGCACTTCTTCTAAATTTTAGGGTTATGTTTCTTTTCTAATATTGATTTAGGAATTACAATCATAACATGTTCAAATCAGCGCATATTTTTCCCAAGCCTGCCACTTTGCTACAAGCTAAAATGATTCTGAACACTTACTCTTTTCTATAATAAGCTTTCTAAATCTGATTGAAATGCATCATTATCCATGCTCCTTGATTCCACTTGCATTGTAAATTGTTAGGCTTCTCCTTAAGGTGATTATTTGCTCTTCAAGTCGGACAGATCCTCATGCGACGCATTATTGGTTTTTCTAATCATTCCCTTTGTGCTTTGGGTTGCTGCCCACTTTGACCTCAATCCTCATTTAAATATCCTTCTGATCTGACTTCCTTTAGATACCACACGTCACATCTTCCCGTAGGGAGTCATCCACATCTGTGTCATAGTCTGTTTGTTTATTTATCTATTTATCCATTTATTTATTTAACTATTTATCTATCTATCTATCTATCTATCTATCTATCTATCTATCTATCTATCTATCTGTCTGTCTGTCTATTTATCTATTTTCATTCATACCTCCATGACTAGCGAAGTCAACACAATGATCTTTCGTATTTCTCCATCAGAATATTTTAAAGAAACGTGAGGGTGTGATGTAATTCTGGGTGCCATTAACTTCCGAAATACTAATTCGGAGATCCCAGTGACTAATGGATTAGAAGAAAGTGAATTCATTGGAACTTTAAATTATTGTTTTTTTCTTTTGACCCAGTACGTTCGTACACCAACAAGAGGAGAATCCTGTCTAGATTTTATATTCTGTAACAATCATGGTAGTATTTTGAGTACATATGTTGTTGAGCCTTTAGGAACAAGTGATCATAGCATTGTTAGTCTCAGTTTTCTTTTGTGATAATATATCTGTAAAGAACAAATCAAGTAAATCCATTTCGGGAAGGTAATGTTTGTGAAGATGCAGCTAAGACCTTCGAAGACGAACTGGAAGGAACTGCTTAACATTGGGTCATTTCAGCAGCAATGGGGCCGAAAGTAATCCACACAGTGCAGGGAAAGTTCATAGCCAAGGTCGGGAGAAGCAATAAATAACAATAGATCAATGTTCAAATTTCAAAGTAAAATTCATTGCCAGAGTACACATATAACACCGCAGACAACCCTAAGATTTATTTCCTGTACCTGTATATAGCAAATCTATAAGGTGACATGGATGAATAAAGATATACATAAAATATTGAATAAAAGACAGCTATATAAGGAATACAAAAACATATGAATGATGTTAACCGTAGGACATATGGAAATGTGAGAACTGCAGTGAAGAGGGAAATTCATGTTGCCAAACGACAGGTTGAGAGGTATATAGCCGAAGTTAAACAAAAAGACATTTTATCAATAATTTAGTATTAAAGGAAATGCCATGGAAGAACTTAAGGGTATCAAGGATAATAGTGAGGTGTTAAAATTATGCTGAGAAAGTCATAGCGGATACCGTTAACACATAGATTGCTGAAGCATTCACCTGTGAAGATGCCAGCGCTGTGCTAGCAGGTGTAGAGGAAAGAAAAGATATTTTAAGTGACTTAGAGACTTTAACAAGTGACGATATCTTCATCTGAAAATTCTGAAATTAATAAGTCACCAGGGCTGGACAACAGATATCCAAGGGTACTTATGGAGGTCTGTGATTCTATATACAAACCCCAAATTTGTATTTTGGAGAAGTGTTTGACGACTGGGGAAATCCCTACGGAGTATAAATTGTCTAAATTTGTCCCTTTATATAAGAATGAGAAACACAAGCAGCTGATGAGATCCAGTATGTTCGCAAAATGTCAGCATTGGCTCAGAAAGCAGAAATCGTGTTTTACTAATATGCTGAAATTCTGTGATAGAGATAATCTATGTACACATTACAGCAGTTGATATTTTTACCAAGACTTTGAACTGTTGTTAATTATTAAATTACAGGAATCAGAGAAAGGTCTTCGATTGGGAGGAGAATTGGCTGAAAAGCAAAAAACAACGAGTTATTGTGAGATGATCATTTTCACACATAGAGGATATTTAAAGTGGGGTTCTGCAGGGATCAATTTTGGGAGGCCTTCTGTTTTCTACTTAAGATTTATATTTTTGTTATTCACGTAACAAATCAACTATAATGTTCGCCGATGACACTGAATTAGGGTAGTTGCTAATAACATCCAGGCAGCATAATCGATTCAGTTAGATCAAAACAAAATCCAGATTGGAGCAGATAAACATTAGAACATTTAATATGAGTACATATAAAGTATTACATTTAGAAAAAGTGCAAATATTAGACATAAATATTCAATGGCGAGTCTTGAGTTATAGAGTTAATAGCATGAGAAGGATTTGGGAGCCGTGTTAGAGTCAGCACCATCAACATCTGGACAATTAAGAAGGCCGACAAAATGTTGGCTATACAATGCGCTCAGTGGAGTTCATTTTTAGAGAGGTTTACCTGGATCTGTATAATGCGCTTGTATGGACACACCATGAGTACGGTGTGCAATCTTGATATCTATATTCTGTTCGGGATGTGAAGGCACTGGAGACAGTTCCAATAAGGGAGACTAGAATTATTCTATGTCTGTAGGGTACGAGCTCAGAAGAATGAATGAAACAGCTAAATGTTTTAGCCTAGGCCGAAATGCAATTCAAGGAGACATGATAGAGTTCTTCAAAATTATTAATCTATAAGTAATGAAGAGAGCTGCTACTTCAAAGTTAATCCTGCTTCAAAGGCACCGGGCCATAGGTGGACACTGGCAAAAAAGGTAGAGTTCAGGCAAACATCAGGAAGTATTTCAGGTAAGGTCTATACAGAAAAAACCAATGGAATGGTTCTCGTCCGCGAAATCCTCTTTGCAAAGCGGATGAGAATGTGGTCGTTTGAGAAAACAGATTTCTAATAGAGTTTGGCAAATTTACAAGCCAAACATTTGGTGATTGTGGAGACAGCAGCAGTGAAGATGCAGAAAGGGGGATACAGACGCGCAAGGTGTGAAATACCAGACAGAGTTGTTGTAGAAAATCAAAACCACTTGGAATTTTGGAAACATCCGCCGTGACAAAACAGTTTATTGCTCACGTTGCTAACAGTAGCTCTCCTGCTAGGAAACATAAAGGAATACTTCATGGTAAATGAATCCCGATTTCACTTGTTTCTGTCGTTCAATCCACATCCGTCTGCATGGTTCTAGCAAGAGGAAATCTGACACTGAGTATTAACATTACATCGTACGCCTGTGCGGTGTTCACAATTACTTTTTTTTAGAAAATCGTGTGTTCCATGACTGTTCGCCCGTCTCTATTCCTAAGCTCTGTCTTTCTGTCTATTTCTTCCCTCTCTCTGTGTTTCGTTGACATGCGCCCCATCTATCACATTGATGAATAGTCTATATCTTAAAGCTTTATTACAACGTGTTCTTGAGAAATAACTTCGAAATGGAAAGTTAAAGCAGTATCGTTGCAAACGTTCTGCCGGACATATCTAACGTTACAGAAATCTCTTATTATTAGTTTTATTTTCTATTATTTTTTCACAGCTCAAGATGCTAAACCCTAAGGTCAGAACAGAGCCAGGCATGTTTAATTCTCAATTGCTGAAAATTTCAGGACTATTCTGATAGTGTTAGCATGTTGACTGCTGGAGATTAGCGTAGAGAGTGTCAAAGAGTGACCAGACTAATTGAGGAATGGAGAGAGGGGCAAAAAGTGACCAGAGTAATAGTTGAGCGGAGAGTGGTCCAATGAATGAACAAACTATAACAGAACAGAGAGAGGGACAAAAAGTGACCAATTCTGTAATCCGAATAAAGAACATAGCATTCACTACTTCCTTTGTATCTCAGTATCTGATGAATATTGATTATGATATTGGGACATTACTGGCCGCGGATAATCGTAGTGAGTTATTACAAGCAACTGATCATCAGAGAGTAGTGTAATGTCACGGTATGGCAGAAGAAATGACATTGATTGGACTGTGTTCCTATGCGAAGATATGAAAAGACCGCAACACATAGCAGTTTTTTAAAGTCTAAGAATTAATTTCGTAACATTCAACTTTTCCTGAAATACAAGGATAGAGGACTAAGTGAAGAATTAAATAATCCGTTAAGTTACTTCTGAGTGTTCGCAGAGGATGCCGCTAGACGTGTTAACCTAATGCAGTCATACGAGCGGCAAGCATAAAAACAGAACAACTTAAGAAATAGGAACAGGTGTAGGGCATTTGACCTCTTGAGCCTGCTCCGCCATGTAGTCAGTCTACAGCCAATCTGTCCATAGGCTCATCTCCAACTAACTGTCTGTTCCCCTTAACCCTTAATTCCCCTACATTGCTAAACTCTATCCGAACATGTCTTAGCTATATTTCATGAGGTTGCCTGAGTTGTTCACTTGGGCAGAAAATTCTGCTGATTCACCACTCTCTGGAAAAACATTTCCTGCTTATCTCTGTCCAAAATGTATATAGTCTATCTTGAGGTCATGTCTCCAAGCTCTGGTTTCATCTACCAGCAGAGACAACGTTCCGGCGTCCCTTTTATCCATCCCTTTCATAGTTTTATATGTTTCTACGCCGTGCAACTCCAGGCCACGGCCTTAAAAGATGCTCAGAAGTGAAAGAAGAGATATTAAAGATAGAAATATAGCTGAATCAGAACATGCCAGCAAACGAGTCTCCTTTAGGCGGCATCATTTAATTTCCTCCCTCCGATTATAAGGGAGGTAAAACATTAAAGGAATATGCCTTCAGTCCATCATTAAGGTAGTAAAGACCATAGTTCCGGTTGGGGGGGAGCGTGTGGCCAAGGTACCAGTACTGTAAACGAATCTGTTACTTTAACGGTGGTGGTGGAGATTATTAAACCTCATAACATACAACAAATTGTTCATTTAATCTCAATCCTATCTTTGGTCAGTGATTGGAGGTGAGAAAACGTTTCAGGAGTTGGAGATTTGGTAACGCCGTGACGGCATATTTTAGAAATGTTGCACAATAATTTGTGGATGATACATAATTTCCAGAGTCCATTTGCTGTAGACTCGAAAGGATTTCTGAATGTTGTATGATTCTACTTATAGACTATCTGTTAACTGTTTAACACTTAAGGGCTCTGCGATAGTTTAACGTGGGAACACAGTTAGAATGTAAAATATTGAACAACATCTGGATATTTCTAACTTCTGTTGAAAGAGAAACAGAGGTAATGCGTGCATGAAAGATCTGAAGGCAATCGTGTGATTGTTAATATTGAGGTGAAATTATATTTGAATTAATCTTTTCTTTAACAAAAGCATCTCACTGTCTGCAAATGGCTGCTTCATTGGTGAAATAAATATGCAGGAACACTCTATCAGAGACCGCTTACATTTCCGAAATTATATAAAGTCTCAGTGTACGGGGTCCGTAATCACACACATCTTGTTTCCCTTTGTTTCTTAAATTATTTGGTAATTATTTTCGTTCTAGGGTTTAACTATTTATTCTATATACGACAGTTACCAGGGACAGGTTTGAAGGAAGAAACGTTGGAGATTAGATTATTGTTTTGCCATACCTGCGTATTCCGAGTGCATTATTGTGTTTGTTTGCTGTGGTATTGATTTCAGAGGGAGACACGGATTCCACACTGGCCATGGGAAATCAACGTTAAATAGATAGAGATATAACGGTATCTATTCCGGGTACAATAAAACCGCTGTTCAAAGCTAAATGCACATAAAACAAATTCTTGTTTACTTGAATTGGAAATTTGAAGTTCGCTTTCTGGGAGGCTGGTTCATTTGGAATGCAACATACGGTGCTGCTGGATATTTTGAAATGCTGATCTTCAGTTGCAGTGTTCATTGGAAAATAAAATGTTTCGATGTAACTGTACCATCTACCTTTCATAAGTAAACATGATTTCCGTTTAGATAGCGCGCACCTTCAATCCTGTAATATGCGATTTCAGTGTAGATACCGTGCAGTTTCATTACGAATTTAGTAGCTTGCTTTCAACATCAGCCCTAACACTGTAAATTATCAAGTCCAGCAGAATGGTCAAACTAAAGCCTGTTACTCAAAACACTATTAGAACAGAGTCTATATAGTGTACTAATGTCGGGTAAAGTGTACTAAAGATTATACTTTCCTTGCAGAACATCACTAGCCACTGTGCTCCAGACAGAATGCACTCAATCCACTGCGTCATTGGCCTTAGTTGCTTAGCCTGTTCTCAATCTATGCAGTCAGGTTTCACTAGATCCTAGGCCAAAGTATTTTTTGAAAGTATGCACCATAGGGAACCCAGTCTAATAGTTTACACAATTATTATACCCCATATAGATTCTTCTGCTACATATGCCTGTATTTAACTTTTTCATGGATTTTTTTCTGGCTCATAAAGGACACAAAACCATGCTGACTATCACCAACTAGAATATGTTTCTCCGTAAATTCCGTCCCTTACAAGACTCACTAATAAATTGGCCTCTACTAACCGAATACTCACTGGCCTCTAATTCTCCAAAACTCCCTATTATATTTCTTGAACAAAGAAATAACATTTGCCAATCTCCAATCCTCCGGTACTACTTCTGCGGCCAGAGATGAAGTAAATGTCATGTCCGAAAGCGCAGCAATATCTCCGCTCCCTTTCTCTAATTAGCTGGATCGCAAAGAAGAAGCATACAAATTAGCCAGAGAAAGTGGCTCACCTGAGGACTGGGAGAAATTCAGAGTTCAGCAGAGGT
>JAUOBT010000649.1:72871-84288 GCA_032362145.1 Hypanus berthalutzae
ATTCATCCTGTACCTGCCTGTCTCCTCTACAGTGTGACAACGTAAGGTTCATACACTTTTACAAATTTCGTCCATAAATCTGGAACTGATTCATGTTTTCTTCAATTTACATTTTATACAATTATATTAATCAATGCACCCATGCACACGCCACAAGAATGTTATCCCCAAGTACGTGAGCACCACATATCCATGTTTTTGTGGGTGTATTTGGGGGTTCTGGCGGATTTGGCGTGATCTTGATTTGTCTACGGATTTGGCGGTCTCCTCATAGATTTTGAGTTGCCTGGGATTTTTGCTGTCAAGGCAGCCATCTCGTGTTTGAAACCATCCTGTTCCTGGATCATCCAATGTGTGGTTTGAGGTGTACATGCATTTTGAAGGCGCTCTTATTTAGAGATCGGCGAGGATTTTGGGGTTCACACGGGTTTTCGTGATCTGTGCATATTTAGGTGTGTACTGTTGAGTATGGGGGTACATAGGGGGTTGTGATGAGAAGCAAATTTCAGTGTGTCTGCCAATCTGAAAACAATTTTGGGGCATTTGTTGGGATTTTTTAATGTCAAGACTGCCATTTTCTGAACTGGTTGAAATGATCCCTGCTCTGAAATTATCTATTATGCATTTGGAGGTGTCAGCGTGTTTCAGGTGCGCACTGATTTGGGGATTGCGCTGATTCATGGGGATGTTTTCGGAATTCTGAGATCTCACACAGTTTTGGTGTCTACCGATTTGGAGTTGTGGCGTCTAAATTTTTCATCATTTACAAATACTTTCATAATAGATTTAAGACGTTACCTACAAATTTGCGAAGCACAATAATTTACATCATGTGTGCAAATCGAAAAGATTATTTTCTAGGATTATGTAAAACGCATTTGAGGTTTGATGCACACGTCGATATTCAATGTGCTGTTTTTCAAGGATGTGTGCGTATTTGGGGTGCACATGGGTTTGAGATGCGAACTTAATTGGAAATTGCCCAGACTTAGGGGTTTCCTCTCCGTTAAAGGGATGCAAACTTATTGAGGGTTTGTGCATCTACACTCCATCCCCGCCGAACAGGCGGTATCTCCAAGTGGTCACCCGTTTTAATTCCACTTCCCATTCCCATTCCGAAATGTCCATTCATGAGTTCCTCTACTATCACGATAAGGCCACACTTAGGTGCGAGGAACAACCGCTTATAATCCGTTTGGTTAGCTTCCAACCTGATGGCATGAACATTGCTTTGTCAAACCTCTCTTTCACCATTCTACAACCCTTTGTCACTCTCCCTTAATATCTCCTTTCCGCCATAGCCTCCCTATGGTCCACCTCCCCTTACCGCATTTTTTTCTTTCCTCCAGAGCCTTCTGTCTCTTTGAGCAATCAACTTCCTAGCACTTTGCTTCATTCATCCACCTCCAAGTTTCACCTTCCGTCTGGAGTGTCTCTTTCCCCTCACACCATCTTTCAAATCTAGTCCTTTGTTTTATTTTCTTTCCTCCAGTCCTGCTGAAGGGCTTCGGCCAGAAACGTCGACTGCGTTCTTTTCCATAGATGTTGCCTGGACTGAGATGTTTCTCCAGCATTTGGACTAATACCCCCACCGCCGTTTTGTTAAGTATTCAGTTATATGGGGAACTAATGCACAGCATACAAGACTGGTGCGTTTGATCCGGCTAATCGCATTCGGCCGAATCAAGGATTTAAGTTAATCTCCAGTTGAATTCCATGGACAGACGAGGAAGTTAAAATATGGGTGGCTTTGGAATGCATTCCTGTGAATGACCGGGACACACTGTTACATGATCACACTGGTCAGTGTTAAGGCTCCAGAAACAACAATACTATCGTCATGGTCAACGATGGTCAAATTCATGTGCACCCTCATACTCAGCAGCAGTATGCACGTATCTCGAAACTTTTTGTGAATCCCAAAATCTGCGCACTTCCCCAAGTAAGGACGCACATTCGATGCCCCAGACCAAGAATCATTTCAAACACAAAATGGCTGCCTTGACTCTGAACGCCCCACGCATCCCAAAGGTCGTGAGCACATCACCAAATCCGCCGACACACACAGATCAACCCAAATCCTTATGAACTCGAAGATACAAACAAAGAAATGTGGCGACTCCATATTCGCCGACACGCCCCCAAATATGCTATCCCCAAATACGGGGGTATCCCCATATTCAAGAAGATAACCTTAAATACCTGTGCATCCACCTGCACCTCGAGACCCTGTGCAAACCATTTTAGCTGACACGCAATGCCCAATACCCAAAACTAAACCCATCCTAAATCGCTGACACCCCCACATGCCCATGAGGTTTTTCCGAGCACGATACTTTAGAAACAGTTGAGAAAATGGCCGCCTCGACGTTAACAATCCACACTCAACACAATCCTGTGCAAATCTTGATCCGCCTACATACCCAAAGCTATGTGTATCCCCAAATACGTGTGCACGGCCATGTTTGACCCTAAATTTCCGTGCTGTCTCAGTTTCTTCCTTAAATATCACCGGCTGTTCTTTTGTCGCATTCTCTTAAATTGCAGTAATTTCTAAAATTTAAAATATGTTACAGTACTGATTAAGAATTAGACCAATAGTCTGTAAAGTTGCCCAGCACTCCGGATTATCCGAATTTACTTTAGCAGAGTCGTTGCACTGATTAATCAAAACTGCCCGCCATGAATCCACAAAACCTGTGCACATCACCAAATCAGTCCGCACTCCACACACGCTGACACAGCACATACATAATAAATAATTCCAAAGCAGAATTCATGTCCAACAGTTCAGAAAATGGTTGTTTCGACGATTGCAACTTTTAATTGGTCAACAAACAGCCCCCGGAATGTATGACATCACAATAGCTAATTACGTCCCCGTGAATGACTACAGACCCCTAAATTGGCGGGTATCCCCAAATCCTTGTGCATATTTGCAACCAAACGCTAAATCTACGCACACCCGAAATCAGTGCTCAACTGAGGACTTAACTTTATTTGAGGACTCAACTTTAAATCCGTGTGCATTCCATAATCCAAACTCACATCATAGCAGTGTGCACGCCGTATTCTCAGACACTGTCCAATATCTGCGCGACCCAATTCAGTGCGTACCCCAAAACCGCTAACATCCCAACTTGCAGTTTAGAATCCTTTCAAGAATTCAGAAAATGGATGCCACGATTTTAAAATCCGCACATATGTGCAACTTTAGATCCGCCAACACGCCCAAGTCTTTATTTCACCGAAATCCGTGTTTCCATGTACACAATCCCAAATCCATGTACACCTCAAATATGTGCACCACCTCAACTAGATGCGCACCCTAAAATTCATGGAACTATCATACACGCGGAGTAGCACACTTGCACATTAGATTATCCCAGATAAAGAGACATTTAAAATACTTCATGTCAAATAAATTTATAATCAAATTAATTCTTCACGTGATCTAAATGAAACATCTTTGTGTTTCGGCACAGCTTCAAAACACAGACACCCCAAATACTTGTGAAATCCGTGTGAATCTCCAAATGCATCCCAACAGCTTCAAAACATGCGTTAATTAGATTATCGGAAAAGAATATATTCAGACATTCACAAGATGACAAAATCTGTGTACAACAAGCCCCACAAATGAGGAGCGTGTTCGGGCTGTGCATGGATTTGGGTGATGCGCACCAATTTGACGATGCTCATGGATTTGGTGATGTTCGCTGATTTAGGTTGCCTTTACGATCATGGGATACACATAGATTTGTGTGAGTTGGCGGATCAAATTTAGCGTGTGTATTATTAATGTCGTTATTAATGGCATTTTCTCAATCGTTTTTTATTGATTGTTGCTCCGGGAAAATCTGATGTACAAGTATACGGGTTTAGGGTGCGATTGCGCAATTTTACTTTCTGTCGTCGAATGCGGGTTGCACACGGTCCTGTGGTTCATGTGGATCTGGGATTGTGGTGGATTTAGGAGCGTTCTCTAATAAAGGGTTGCAAACGGATTTAGCGGAGTGCTCCGATATAGGGGTGCGTAACTTTTTGGGATAGCAGATTTAGGGTAGTTGGCGAGTCTCCACGTTTTTATGACTGCATATGATTTGTCGTCGTACGTAGAGACTTTGGTATACGTGGTGGGTTTTACTGTAAAGACAGCCGTTTTGTGTTTGCAATGATTATCTGTCTGGATCATCTAATATGCCTGTAGGGTTGCTGACGGAATCTAGTGATCTGCGTACAGTTCGGGGTGTAGTCCTGAATATGGGGCTGCACGCGGATTTACGTTGGGTTTGTCACCGATCTGCAAAAGAATTTTGGCGCACATGTGGCTTCCTAACCTCGAGACGGTCATCCTCTGAATTGATTGCAATGTTTGCTGGCGTGGATCCATTATGTATCTGCAGTCTCAGCAGGTTTGGGGTGCGCACCGATTTTGGTGATTTGGAACCACATACGTATTTGATGGTGCTGTCTGACTGGGAGACTGCACAAGCAATACGAATGCACAGGGACTTAGACGTCAGTATGCATTTGGAGTGCACGCGGGTGCCTGAGGAATGGGGATGTGGACAGGTTTAGGTGCATGTCGGCGCATATGGGTACACATGAATTTGTTGGTGTCGGTCGATTTGGGGTTGTCGTGATTCTCAAAGTCATTTCATTTATGTTCTCGCGATTTCTTTAAGGTGAATGCTACCACTCTGAAGTGACTCTACCTTTGGGAAAATCAAATTTGTATACGTTGATGTCAACAGGTTTGGTGGTGTACACGATGTTGGAGTGCGCCCGGTTTTGGGGGTGTCTTTGCATTTGGGGTCCTGATAAATATCAAGGTTGTTTCATTGACAGGTACACTATTAATAAATACACTTTTCTACTCTGCTCTTGCTGTGATTTTTAATTTGGAGGTTATTATTTTGAGAACTATTTGAAATTATTTCTCCTCTCTGATTACCTGATCTCTAGGTGGGATCTGTTTTCGGATTCGGAGTGCGTACCCATTTGGGTGTGCATACGGAATTGGGAGTGCTCGTGGATTTTCGGATGTCGGAGGAATTGGGTTAATGCCAAAATTCAAATTGTTTCCTTTATAGACACTTGGATAAATAATGCACTTTCACGTTGAACTTTGTTCTTGCTATTTTTAAATGTGGATTAAGTTATCTTGTGAAATGTTTGAAATGTTTTTGCTCCAGGTTAAACAATTGTACATGTAGGGACGGACTCGGATTTTGGGGTTCTTAGGTACACACGAATTTCGGTGTGTCGGTGGATGGGGGGGTGATGAATCACAAGGTTGTTTCACTTATAGATACTTTAATAACTTTGTTTTAGATTTTTGAACGTGGAGCTATTTTGTGAACTGTTTGACCTGACTCGTGATTTCCGATAATCCAGCGTTCATGTGGGTTTGTCGTCAGGATTGGGGTGCATATGGATTTAGGGTGAGCTCTTACATAGTTTATGAATTATGATTGAATGCGGATTTGGGAATGTGCGCAGATTTAGGCGTCTGTTGTCTAATATGGGGGTGCTCAGGTTACACCCAGATTTGAGTGTTTCAAACGGACTGGAGTTGCAGATGCATTTTGGGATGCGTGCTGATTTTAATGTCGAAACAGTCATTTTATGAACGATTTGAAATGATTCCTGCTCTGAGATAATCTATTATGCAGGTTGTGGAGTCACCGTGTATGGAGAGAGCACAGATTTTTGGGATTACGCAGATTTAGGGCGGTGTCGGCAAATATGCCCTCACACACCAGTCTGAGGATGCGAACAGATTTAGTGATGTGTCCGGCAATATAGAGGTGCACACTTATTTCTAACGCTCATTGATTTAGGAGCGTGCAGGCTAGTAAGTGGATGTTTACAGACTTCGGCAAATATGTCCTCACACACTAATCTGAGGATGCGAACAGATATAGTGATTCGGAATTATTAGGTATCTGCAGGTTGCTTCATTCATAGATAATTTCAGAATCAATGCACCTTGAACTTTCAGCAATATTCTGGTAATTTCATACCGGGGATAGGTATTTTGTGAACTGTTCGAAATGATTCTTGCCCTGTGATACTGTACGGTGCATGTTTGAGGGCGTCGCGGGTTTGAGATGCCCATTGAATTGAAGATTACTGTGGACTATTTTGAAGGCAAAATAGTCAAATATGTAGAGAATACAGTTTTGGCGCTGGGCCTGGATTTGAGCATGCGTCAGATTTCGGGATCTGCTCTGGAACATGCGGTGTACACGGATTAGCAGATTTGCCCAGATTCGGGTGTCTTGGCGGATTAAGGATAGCACATGAATTTTGGTGTACGCTGGAATTTGTGGTGTATTTGGGGACGTGATGAATATCACTGTTCTGTCACTGGTACACTGGTGGATCTACGTCTTTGGAGGTATGACGAATTTCGAGGCTGTTACCTTGCGACGGCAATATTGTGCGCTGTCTGAAATGATCCTTGCTCAGGGATCATCCAATCTGCATTGGAATGTGTTAGGGAGTTTAGGGAGAACGAATTTGTGGTTGCATGTGGATTTGGGGGTGCACACGAATTGAACTGTTTGTGGATTTTTGTTTGCAACTCATGTGAGGGTTGCTCACGGATTTGTTGCTGCGCCCAGACTTGTTGGAGGATCTTGGCTTTCATGCACATTGTTTAGGGGATGCACAAAGAGTTAGGTATTTGTTCGCCAACGAGGGCAGCACCATAATTTGGAGAAGCAGAAAGATTTAAGGATATGTATGTCAAATAAAGTTGCTCATATTTCATGTTTTTTTAATATTATGGTGTACTTGGATCGGGGATGCGCACAGGTTTGTGCACCTCGGCTGATTTAGGGATCAACACGGAATTCATGGTGTTGGTCTATCCTATGAGCTTACATAGGAATTATGGAACTGTATTCTCAGTTTTCTCTGCACTCCTTCTTTCCTCAATTCCCTAACAATTATTGTATATGTCTAGCCAGGTAGGCCCGGCCAAAGTGCAATGGCTCTTAATCCCATCTGGATGGAATGTCACATTCGATTCCGACTGCAAGATGTTCGTACCGTTCTTCCAGCTGCTTCACTGAGGTGAAAGTTTTCATAAACTGCTTCACTGTCCATTCACGCTCTGATCTCAGGTGTCATTTGAAAATTAGGTTTATCACATTACAATTGACTTATATATCCTTTTCCTTAAAATGTTTTCCAATCAGTTTGGGGGCGGATACAGATTTGGGGATGTCGCTGGATTTGAGGTGCATACTAATTTGATTTACGGGCGATGTGCAGATTTGGGGTTGTACGCTCATTTTGTCATTTCCTGAAATGTTTTGGGATAATCTAGTTTTCCAGTCGGTGTGTCCACGGGTTTCAAGTTGTACATAGACATGAGGGTACACATGGATTTGGAGGTGTGTCCAAATCTCAGTGTTTTCAAAGATTTGGTGCATCTCCGGATTTGTAGGTATGGCGAGACTCAAAGTTGTTCCATTTATAGAGAGAACACCAAAATGTCATTTGAACTTCGACACCTGTCCATGTGTTTCTTTTTTGTTCTTGTTTGGGCAGTGATTATGTCACAATTTGAAATGTTTTTAGCCTCAGATAATCGAATATGCATTTGTGTTTCTCAGCGGGTTCACACAAACGCACACACACACACACACACGCGTGCGCGGAGTTTGGGGCGCGCTTCTACTTGAGGATGCGTGTATATTTTGTGGTACACACGGGTTTGGGAATGTGTACAGATTTTGGTGTACTTTTTCGAATATGGGGATGCACATGGATTACGGGTTACTCACAGATTTGGTTATGTCAGAGATATTGAAGTTGATCACGAATTTTTGGCTGCGCGCAGAGTATAAAATCCAGGCAGCAACGCTCTGAACTGTTTGAAATGATTCCTGCTCTGGGAAGATCTGTTGTGAATGTCAGAGGAGTCAGCGGGTTTGGAGTGCATACTGAATTGGACATTGCGCATATTTAAGTTTACCTTTTAGAATATCTGGATGTAAATCCATCTGGCAAGTGAGCAGATTTAGCGGAAATGGTGTTGTGCGTAGATTTGGGCTGTGTTATCGAATGTGGGGGAGCACACGGATTTGGGATTAAGTGCTTAAAATGTTTCTTAATCTGAGATAATGTAATGTGTATATGCGGTTGTCATCGGGTTGAGTGCACATGGAATTTGGGGTTGCGCTCTTATTTAGTGACGTGAGCAGATTTTGAGCTGCTCACGGATTCAGCGGTGCATCGTCTAATACAGAAACGTATACTGATTTGACGATGCGTACAGATTCAGCGGTGTATTGTCGAATACAGGGGTGCACACTTATTTGGTGATGTGCATATATTCAGGGGTGTATAAGCCAATACGGGGATGTTTACCGATCACGGGTTCTCACAGATTTGTAACTTTTGTCGATTTGGAGTTGCGACGTATGTCAAGATTGTTTCATTTATAGAGATACTTTTAAAATAATTGCACTTTGCACTTTCAACAGTAATCTTGATATTTTATGCTGCAACCTGCTATTTTGTGAAACGTTTGAAATAACTCTTGCTCCACATAAGGTCCGCTTGGATTTGGGGATGCTCATAGATTAATGGGCGAACACAGATTCCTGTGTCTCCGCGGATTT
This sequence comes from Hypanus berthalutzae, assembly GCA_032362145.1. Lineage (NCBI taxonomy): Eukaryota > Metazoa > Chordata > Chondrichthyes > Myliobatiformes > Dasyatidae > Hypanus > Hypanus berthalutzae. The sequence goes on from JAUOBT010000649.1 coordinate 81,514, forward strand.
GGGGATGCACACGCATTCTGGGCTGCGTGCTGATTTTTAATGTTGAGGACCATATCCTTACCCAGTTACGTTCCAGCTGGAGTTAGTCCTTAAACGGCTGGAAAATGTGCGGAAAAAAATGATGCTGTTCTCTCCCGGTAGGGATTAGTTTTTAGTGCCAAGTGCTCCTGTCACGTTTTGTCACCCTGCAACCTTATCCTTCAATCTCTTTCAATTATGGAGGACAGCATGTATACAAATGTCTCTCTCCAACTTACTACACCATGATCAGCATGACTCCGGTGTTTCTACTATTTTTTAAAAAGTTTCCTAATTGTACATGAGATTTTTTTAAATGTTTTCTCGACAAGCAGCAGTGAACCATCTGATTGGCCTCTCAGAGTTCTCTTTGCGAACTAGTTGACTTGATCAGCATTTCTGAGCTGGCTATTGTTCACGATCACACTTAATATAAAAAGCGGTCATATTCAGAACAGTTTGAAATTATAATCTCATGATCATGTGGATGTGTCAGCGGGTTTGGGTGCAAACTCAATTGAAAATGTGCAGATTTAGGGCAGCATCGGTGAATATAGAGGTGCACACTGCTTTGGGCTGATCATGGATTTGGAAATGCGCACGGATATACAGGTGTTTTTTTCAAACATAGGGGTGCGCATTAACTCGGGAAATGCGCGGATTCAGGGATGTGGCGGCAAATCGAGTCTGGGAACAGTATTATGGATGTGGGGAGTCACGCAGATTTTAAAGTGTTTACCTAAATCTGGGGTTGGGCACAGATTTATTGGAGTGCGCAGATTTACAGGTGTGTTGTCCAATATGAGTGTGCATATAGATTTGGGGCTGCGCATTAGAGTTGTGTCTGTCACCCTATCAACAGTTGAAATCGCATTTCGGTGTGCGTGGGAATTTTAAATGTCGAAACAGATAATTTATGGACTGTTTGAAATTATTCCTGCTCTGGATTAATTTATTTGGTATGTGGGGTGTCAGCGTGTTTGGGAACGTACTGATTAGGTTAGGTGCACAGACTTGGGGCTGCGTTTTTGGTGTGCTGGCGGATCAAGATTTGCGCATAAATAAAGGTTGGTTCATGTGGATTTTTAATGACCAGCCTGTATTTTGTGAACTGGTTGAAATTATCTTTGCTCTGGATTAATCGAATTTCCATGTAGGGATGCCAGTGATTTTGTGGTTCACACTGTTTTGGAGACTCTGCAGACGTAGGAGTGCCTTTGCGAACATGGGGTTCACACGGATTTGGGAATGCACATGAATCCGTGGATGTGACAGACTTAGGGATCTGTTCTCGAATTCAGGGTGCACACGTCTGTTGCGATGTGTGCATATCTAGGCGTGCTTTATCGAATATGGCGGTGCACACGTATTTATGGTTAAAGTGAATGTTGCGACTCTCGGCCGAACTACAGTTGAAATTGCATTGGAATTTTAATGTCGAAACAGATATTCGCCCAACGGTTTGAAATGATTCTAACTCTGGAAAAAATGTAATACATGTCACTCCATGTCAACGTGTTTGGAGAGGGCACTGATTTGCTGATATGCTCAGATTTCGGGGTGTGTTTTAAAAGATGAGTGTGCACATGTATTTCGGATAATTATAGATTTGGCGGATCAAGGATTACACACGGAGTTTTGTCTCCGTGCAAATTATTAATGACAAAGATGCCATTTTCTCAACTGTTTGAAATGATTCTTGCTCTGGGAGAATCTGAAGTGCATGTGGGGGTTTCAGCAGGTTCGGGGTGCGCACTGAATTGGAATTCCACATATTTAGTTTATGTCGGCGAAAACGGGAGTACACACGGTCTTGGAGAGGCCATGAACCCGGGGATGCGCACGGATTTAGGTGAGCTCTCGAAAATGGGTTTGCACATGTGCGCTGATTTAGGGGTGTGATCTCCAATACGGGGCTGCGGATCTATTTGGGGATTGAGCAGATTTAGGGGTGCGTCGACGAATATGGAAGTTGCAAAGTTCTTGTGGGTGTATATGATGGTTCAGATGGATCTGTCTGTGTCGGACCTTGGGATGCGAGCGGATGTTTTAATGCCCAGGTCTCCATTTTGTATTTGGAGGAATTCTTCGTCTGAATATTTTAATATGCATATGGAGATCTGCGCAGATTTGTGGGTGCACGCGGATGTTAGTGACGTTCACATATTTAGGGGTTTACTATTGAATATGTGGGTGCATACGGATTTGGGTGGCACCCAGATCAGTGTGTGTCGGCCGATCTACAAAAGGATTTTGGGATGCGTGAGGGCTTTTAATGTCGGAACAGCCATTTGCTGCTCTCAAACAGCTCTCTGTTATAGCTGGCTTAATACATTACGTCTTATTCCAGGTTCGAAGTACGTCTGTCTTAAATGTTACACACCTTTTCTGACATAAACACAATTCAACACCCGAGCCACTGGGATCATTAACTGGGCCCCATTTGCGACTTCATTTCGGCGTTCCTTGAGCTCGCCTCTACCTTAACTCAACTCTACTTGCTCACCTATGGTTTTAGCTCCTACTCCTTCGCCCAACCCCCAACAGCTGGTATACGCATACTACAAGCTAATGCCAGGGCAGCTGCATCAATCTTCCCGGTTAAAATCTTAACACCCTTTCGGTACAGGTATAAAACCCATGCTCATTACGCCTGTCGCACCAAACCTGGAAGAGAGTACAATACTGCATGTATACGGTGACCCCCTGCACAAATCGTCAGTAACACATTTACCTGGACTTCCTTAGCATCTCTTC
>JAUOBT010000649.1:101558-114953 GCA_032362145.1 Hypanus berthalutzae
ATTCCAACCAGGTAACGGGTGATGCATTTGGAGAGTCCGCATTTTCCCCGAGATAGGATCACAATCGCCGTTAAATTAACTGCAAGAAATTTGGAGAGAACAAAATGTCAATACAGAATTAGCTGCAAATGTCTCAGTGACCACCATTTTTGCAATGCTATGCAGGATATGATTTTTTTTCTTGGAAGTGAAAAGCAGAAATTCAATTTTTGCAGACTCAGTCCGTGCTCTCCGGCAGGACAACAATGAACAGAATTAGCAGTGGGTTGGCGACTTTCCGACAGGTCAGAACCGGGCATCTGATTTCCACGAATCACGTGACAGTGAAGGTCGATCTCTCCTTTTAGCAACACTCTTCCCATTATTTGAGGTGAAATAGGTAAATGGACTCTTCGTAGATGAATCCTGAGCTTTAATGCGTAAGTTACAACTTTACGTTTTATGGAATATCAGACCTGAGTGCCGATATTCGACTGACCGGGCAGTTATAAAGCTTTCGATCTGGAAGTGCGACCACTGTCCGTTCAGAAAGCAGAGCAAGGTGAAACAATGGAATTATGGAAATATCTGCACCAATGTAATTAACACAATAAACAAAAAGCATCACATTAACATTGATATATGGAAGCTGTATAACAAAACATTCAAATGCTTGAATCCTCAATTCTGGAAGCACATTTCACACGAAGATGTCATCTGTGTTCAGTGAAATTCCAAACAATGCAGCAGAACAAAAGTAATACGACGGCGCTATATATATAATGACCAGCTCCAGTCTCTTACCAGGGATTCCGACCGCTACAATTGCAGGATAGAAAACGCCCGCGATGTGATAAATCGCTGGATATCCCATCATCCTTTAGAGGCAGCCTTCAGTTGCACGGAACGATGCAGCAGCAAATATAGACGGGTGGCAGGGTTTACAGAGTTATATTCAATTCAGAGTAATTCCACTGAGGGAAGTAGTGTGTTTGTCACATTAGTCACATTAGGGACAACCAGCTGCACAAACGCTTACATTAAAATGTCACCGTACCATGAATATGTATCCCCAAAGGATGTTACTAGTTATTATATTTTAAACAAAAGATATTATGAAGATGGCCAATGTAATTTCCAAACACCTGGCTTCAGCTGCTGAAATGCGACATTTTATGATCAGTGTTGTTTCTAACATAGGCAACCATTCTGAGCAATCAACCTGAACAATCACCTTTCAACAGATTTATTTTGTTCCGTTCAGCGGAGCACATTCACATCTGATTTTGAGGGCGGGACATTAGCCTGGCAGCTGATTTGGATACAATTTGTTGAGGGGGAAGATAGGATCTTTTTTTTCTGTCGCTTCTTCTGGCCATTTCTTATCTTTTGAACGACGGAAGTCTCACTATCACCTGATGGCACATATTAAACTCAAACACGTTCTGAACATATGAAATGAATCGAGAGTAATATTCCAAGGACCTTTGATAAATAAAGAGTTATCGCCCGCACGAATTTAGCTACGGCTTGGAATGATGACCGTACTTTTCTCGATTAGCAGAGAGTGGATGTTGGGTTCTTTGACTCAGTAAATGTAGTGCAGGGATTGGTGTTCGGCCCGTTGTTATTTATCATGCATATCAATGATTTAGATGCCGCTGTAGAAAACTAGAACAAAAGTTTGCGGACGACTCCCAGGTTGGGGGCGTTCTGTACAGCCAGGAACTCTATCCAAGTTTATACCTGGATGTTGAACGGCTGGGAAATGGGTTGAAGAATAGCAGATGTCATTGAATATAGACAAGTGTCAGATGGTCTGCGTTGTGAGGACAGGTACAACAGGTTAAGACGCACGTATTGAATATGTGGAATTTAGTGTGCAGAATTTAAAAAGAGACCTGGGACTATAGTGGATAATTCCTGGAAAACAGTGCCACGGGCAGTTCGGCTGTTACTGAGTACTAATCACAGTGACCTTCACAATCAGAGTACAGATCACTGAGTACAGGGTCTCCGCCGATATGTTGAAGCTGTACTACACGTTGTTGATGCCGTAGATAGAATATCGAAGTTATGTTCTGACCGCCTCCCTACAGATTTGAAAAGTCAATAAGCTACAAATTGTGCAGCAATAATTTTAAAGGACGAGATTGGGGACTACAGACAAGAGTTAGAGGGACAGGTCGAATAGGTTAAGAAGTTATTCCCCTGAGAGCACAAAAATGAACGGAGATCTTACAGAATAACATAAAACTGTGAGAGCTACAGACAGGGTGAATGCCCGGAGATTTTCCCCATTCTCTGCGTAACTCTACAACTAGAGTTCATAGGTCTGTAGTGAAAGATGAAATATGCAAGATGGATATGTGGTAAAGCCTATTCACTCAGACGGTCGACCGAGTGTGGAAGGAACTGTCAGCATAACTGATAAATGCGGATTCACTGTAGGTCCTGTCTAGAAAACACTTCTTTTCTCCGATGAACCTAAGGTCATCCAGTTCTTTTTTCAGTGCTGCAACATGCTCCTTCAGAAGCTGATTCTGGACAGATTTTCCACAGCTGTAGCAGCTGGGGACACTATCAGAGTCCCTGACCTCCCATATCATGCACGTAGAACACTGAATCAGCTTAGCAGTCATGTCCTCGCGCTCTCCAATTGTGCCCTGGGTAGTGTCCTCGCCGAAGACTCTCGAACTCAAGACTAGCCCTTCTCACAGCAGGCACTTCAATCGACCAGGCCGCTTTCCGATAGATGCGGATTCAATTGTATCATTTCAGTGAACCTTGTGTAGGTACGTGGATGAGAGGCGGACAGATGGTGCAGATAAATGGAACGGGGGGAAGGTCACAGCCGGATGATCCAATCACCAATGTACGTATGGACAAAACAGAGACTGTGTTCAAGTTCACCGTTCAAACACATTTCCGTCTGCTCTTGAATTACAAACACCCTGTGCCTATTGTGTAACTCGTACCGATCTGCGGCCCTTGGCTTATTGGGAAAATAAGTCTGGTGTGAAATTCGCACCAATGTGCAACACTCGTGTTGCCTGGAGAAAATCTTCCTTTTTGTATCTATCCTGAAACTGGTAGCGATGTGCGTCCCACAGCTCATTGGAGGATGACTCGGCTGTCTGTTTTCATCGTGGGATTGCCCTCGATTCGTTTGAGAATATCTCAGCACTGACAACACGCTTTACATTCTAACACTTTGAATACCATTTATGAGACTGACTGCGCCGCTCCCACCATTCGATCAACAATTTCTTGTGAATTGTTTTTCATCTCTAACTCGTAAAAAGCTGGCTTTACTTGCGACAACAGTTCATTTCAATTTCTATTCCGCGATTTTATTGCTAACAATGCCATCTATCAATGCATCCGATTCATTGACCCACACATTAACTCGCAATAGTTTAGTTTATTTCTGCGATATTTGTGTTGTTACCAAAGCATCATTTATTCTCTGTCTGCAATTGCTCCTCCAATGGCAATGATTAACTTCTCGTTTGTACGACTGCAGCCTTTCACGTTGCGAATGGGAAGAGGCCGAGAAGGACAGTAATTGGCGGGGATATATTTCACGTTGCGAATGGGACGAGGCCGAGGACAGTCATTGGCTGGGATATATTTCCTTGCAGGTTTCTGACTCGCACGGAATCTATGAAGTGACGAGCAGTCTGGACGAACATCGCACACCATACACATTGCAGAGTGAAATATGAGGCAGAGGGATCCTTCTCTGGATGAGCAGAAAATGTGAGCATCAAAACTCCTATTGACTTGCTGAAGATTTGTTTTACCGTACGTCTGGAATATTCCATCATATTCTTGTTCCATGGTATGTGTGAAAGAAAGGAGGATATTTTAAGAGGCGAGTCACAGGCGAATCACAGAGTCCAGGTAAATCTCTGCCCCCTGTTGAAACTGAATTTGCCTGCCGAAATGGGATTCACTGGAGTACGTTCTTATAGACAGGCCACAAATCCATTTCGATAATAATACTGGAAATTGTTTATATATTTATTCACTGATGCAAAAGGCATGGATTTTAGACGGTGAATACGAAGCGATGGTGTTCCTCAAGGCGGTGACCGAATGGACGTTGGGTCTCACCGATGTGGGGGCTGCCACACCGAAGGAACCGTCAGATCTGGAAGGACTGATTGTTGTTAACAGTGGTTGGTGAAGCAAGAGGCAGAGATACAGGTAGGGCACTGGAAACGCTTGCTGTGGTACGTGCCAGTAAGGCAGTCAGTTGTATACACAGTGTTGATGTTGAGCTAACGAAACAGCAGAAGGGTCTGGTAGCGGGATAGAGAATGTGTATCTTCGCAAGATACATTTGGAGAAGTTACCGAGGACGAGATTCTCCTGGTGTGTTAAGTAACGACATGAAATTTCAGCCGTGACGCTGCAGGAACGTATAAAAAATATAATCTGCAGAAGATGAGATATAGATATGGCTAAATATTCACCTGCTTCTGAAGTGATAATGCCGTTCAATCAATCGAAATTTAGGCAAATGTTGTTTAAAATCAATCACAGATAACTGCAATAAAATGGTGATTTTTATCTGAGGTAAATGAAAGTACAGGAAACCGTGACAGAATACAAGCGTGTGAGCATGGTTTGTCTGGTCCTTCAATGGCAGTTGTCCACAGGCTTCGGTCCGACCGGCCAATTTATTGACGGTATGCGTTGTTTTACAACTGTGTTAAATTTTCAGATGATGCATACAATGACGTTCATTGTTTGTGTGAATATATTGATCTCATAATGATCAAATAAATATTGTAAACATTTAACATGCTAAATATCATCAACTACAACCAGCATTGAATTATGAATGTCTCAGTGAACTGTGGGACTTTCTAATTCAGGAATATATATACGTTTACCTCGTGTTACCTGCCAAAAGCCATCATTCCTTTAATAGAGAATCATTCTGCGCTGCCGAAGATAAGATCTGATACTTAATTGGCGCCGCAGGAAAATAAATTCGTGACAGAATTAAACATTCAAGACCATTAATTAAAAATGCTTTAAACAAAAATTTGTTTGGCGTATCTACTGGCCCGCTTGTCCCACCCAGGGCAGCTCGTACAACTTTGGTCCCTATCCGCCACCGAACTCTCAGTTGTTGCTCCAAGCAACTGTCTACCTACGACAGCGGCGAGACCCTGGTACACAGCTACAATCGGCAGGCAAAACCAAGAGATGATATCCGGGAACTTCCAACACTGTTAAGATGGGGATTTGCCTACCCCAGCGTGCGAAGTCAGTTCCTGGACTGGGCGGATGTGATCAACTACAAGCTCCAACGCCCTAGCAAGCGGAGTTGCAATACTTTATTGAGAGTGAAAGGCAAAATAAGGCATAAAATGGGCCATGGGTTTCAACTGCAGCCGAGGAAGCCTCTGATCTTGCCGATTTTTCCTAACATTGAGCAAGATTTTTCAGGCCGAATGAATGGAGCCGCCACTGTGCAACGACCTTTTCAGTATAAATTCCTTCCCGCACAAGTTTACGTCATCGGCGGACATGATGGACAACTAACACGAACAAAATAATTAAAGTGATTAGAATTAGAATAAGAAACCAAATCAGTTAGGAGATAATACAATGCTAGCATTCATATTCCTGCGGAATTTTACCGTGCCCAATTGCAACAATCATTGCAACTATAAATTTACTTTCTGATTGGGATTATGCATATTCCAATGAAATTTCAATCCAGCTATTTCAGGCAGAGGATTTTAAGTTATTCACCATCGAGCGTGTATAAGTATAAAGATAGACAGATTGATGAATAGATTGATATATAGATTGAAAAGAAGTATACTTACGAGACAGATAACTTGATTCCGTTTCGGGGCTGTGAGGAGATCACTGCGGTATTTAGCACCTTCCAAAAGTCAAGTCAAGCTTAATGTCATTTCGACCATCAACTGCTGGAACAGGACACAGTAAAAACGAACCAAAGTTCCTCCAGGAACCTGGCGCTGCATGAAACAACACAATACTAAACTAAAAATAAAAAAAAAACTAAACTTTGTGAGACACCACAAGGCTACACTGGACTACGTAAAATAACATTAAAAAGCTGCACTAGACTACAGACCGGCACAGGACTACAAAAGTGCACAAAACAGTGCAGGACAGTATAATAATTAATAATCAAGACTATAAGTACAGTAGAGGACAAATGAAATTATAATAATAAATGATGTAGATGTCAGTCTAGACTCTAGGTATTGAGTGGTCTGAAGGCTTGGAGGAAGAAACTGTTGCACAGTCTGTTCGTCAGAGCCCGATCTATAACTTCGATGACTTGAACCGCCGCGGCCGTACAGGCACGTAACTAACCAAACTGGTAGACATGCAACCGTCCACACAGATAATGTCTCCGATTGACCAGTGCACATTTTTATATTGACATGTCTAAATGAAATTCGGTGCTATTTATTTGCAGGTCCTGTTACACTTTTATTTAGCCACTGCACACGAACATGAATCCAGATTTGTTCAGAGGTTCCCGGATGAAGAACCTCAGTGATGAAACTATGTACATCTTGTGTTCAACAGCTTCAGATAATGGAAACCGCCGGGGAACATGAGAATGCCGAGCCTTCGTCACTTACAGCTTTTCACAACCGACATGTTTTTCTCTTATGTCCCATACCAGGAATAAAATACTGAATAAATATATCTTAAAATATCCTGTGGACATAGAAACATATATTTAAGATGCTTAACCATTCAAAAGATAAATAAAAACAAAATAAAATTATTGCACATCACTAATCAGAATAATTACAGTCAAGATGAGTTGCACTTAACCCGTTCTGGTGTGGCACTTGCACAATTACTGAATACGTTGAATTGCGTGACAACTGGGCGTATTCAGTGTTCAGCAAAAGACAAAAGAACATATTTTAAAAATAATATTTTGAACTAATTTTTAAATATTACTCGAATGAGACAAAGCATTGAAAAAACTGAATGAAGTTGATCTCTGCTCATTCGCGGTATTCTGAAACATAGCCAAATAAATGTGCTCGAACTCTCCACCAGGCGCATGGTCATCAGTCTGAGTTGCTGGAGAGCCAATATCCAGATTTGGATTATACGCCAGCAGACAGATTGACTGTAATGCTGAAACGTTAGAACGATTACAGACCCAGCTTATAGTACATGTGGAGACTTATCCATTCTATAACTGGAATGGTCCGCGCTTTACTAACACGTCACAGACCACGCGGATGTTATCCCTGCTTCTCCTGAACCTTCACCGAACGAAATACCACCGTTGGCCAGTCTGACAGCGCCATTACTAATCCTACTGACTATCACTAACCCTACTGATAATGTTGTTGCTTCTGCAGGATCTATTAATCAAAGTGCTGACGTCGCGGCATGACCTCGCCATTCACCGAAATGCATTAATAAGGCAGCCATATTTTGAAACTGTCAGCTATGTACAATATTCAGCTTGTGGACATTCCGACAAGTCCCTCAGTCTTGGAGAGTCTGTCGGGGCGGTTCGAAGCTAGCTTGGACCAACGTGCCCTTCTCCAGCAGTGGACCATCAGGGTGTTGAACGGCGTGTCTTGCACCGTACACACCTCCAAAGGGAAGACCCAGGACTGGTAATCATGACAATAGCAAAGGGTAACATACCTATTTGCAGAGAAGCTGTGTCGATAGTGACCTATCCCGACCCAATGAAGATGCATCTTCGTTGTTAGAGTCGGCGAAGCAGCGCAGAACCGTGTTCCTGTGACGAATCCCTCTTAGTGACTGACCGCTGGTCTGTGGATTATGACCAAAATAAACACTGACCAAGGCGATGAGGATGACATTCATGAAGCTTTGAAAAACAGCAGGAAAGTCATCACCAGGCATTTGCAGTGACCGGTAGGCATTACGGTCACAAATTTCTATTCATCACCTGGCAGATGCAAATCCAATTATCTGCTATCCGCAATCTACTCTATTGAAGTGGGGGGCTCATTTTGAGTGTTTTACTCGGGGCCGACTGGGGACTAAGATAGACGAATGAATCTGTGCTTGAGAGTGTTGACTGAGTAGAAATTCATGGGTGGGTCTGACGAGGGGTGAGTTCGGGCAGACGACCTCGTGGAGATATAATGCACACAAAGCGGTCGATCGCGCTGTGTGTCGTCCGAGAGGAAACTGTGTACTGGAATTTAACTTGCTGAAGGCGATAGCCAAGTTCTGGTACTCCTGTGAGAGCAGGCTGAGGTCGAAGGCATAATTCATCTCCACGGTTTTTAACTGCATGAAGTCACCTGAAGTTAACCTGAAGTGACAGCCCTGTGTCCTGGCACGAGGTCAACAATTCAGCAGCGACTCGGATGAACAGGCGGAGTGAGGATCGTAGGCGGACAGGCAAGTGTAACCCAAGATCAGAGGCTGTTAAGTAAGTCGATAGTGAGGAATATGGTGAGGTCGTAGACGTCTGTGATGATCATTTGCAGGGCAGCCTGACCAGCCCATATATCACTCAGGGAAGTCCGGCAATTGCCGTCATGCAGAAGTAGTGAGAGAGAGGCTCGGTAGAGAGCACAAGCTCCGCACATAGACCCCACAGAGGCAAGTTTCTACTGCGTTGAAATTCACCAGAGCTGACCAAGAATAGACATCACACTATACCGTTTGACGAACGCGGTTAGCGTGTTCTATATACGTGGATACCTTTCATCTGACAAGCTGCTCTGAATGGTTAGATAGGACGCAATAGAGGAGTAAATGGCTAACTGGATCCCTAATTGGCTTCAAGGTACAAAGCAGAGGGCGATAGTGGAATGATGTTTTTCGGTCTATAGGGCCCTGACTAATGATATGCCTCAGGTAATTGCTTTGAGTTTATAGTTTTCTGTCTTCTAAATCAACGTACGGGAAGACAATATACATGGCCTGGTTCGACGTTTTGCATTTGATATCAGTGTAAGTGGTGTAGTGGACTGTTTATAGTGTTTTTAAGAATCACAGAGGAATTTTAAATCGGCCGAGTAATTGCCCCGAGGTGTGTGAAATGAGGCTTAATTTGGATCAGTTCGACAGGCTGCATTTAGGAAAGTCGTTCAGGTTAGAGTATACACTATAAACAGTCTGATCCCGCGTATTGCTCTAGATCAGAAGGAGTGGAAGTCAACAGTAAACTAGGAATGGCATTGCAATACCAAGTACGGCCACACTTGGAAGAGCGTGTTCTGTTTTTTCCTTCCCAGCCAGCTATAGAAGGGATTTATTGCAAATAACATAGTGCAGGAGTGATTTATCAAGTTCTTACTAGGACACCAGGAATTCCAACGTGAGAGAAGCTGGACAGCAAGCAGATTATTCTTTGGAGTTTAGGGCCATCATACGAAGGTGTTTAAGGTTGCTGGGAGTATCGACAGGGTGAAGGCACTCAGTCTTCCCCCCTCCCCCCCCAGATTCGTGTAATCTTCTAAAATGGCATCTGTGGGCATTGGAAAGCCAGGGAGATTGCTGTAGTCAAGTACGACAACATCATTTAGAAGCAGAAAAGATTATTGCTTTACAAAGCTTTGGGAGATTATACACCGAACGCTGACAAATCGATGGAGCTTTGATGGGCATCCTTGTTGTCATAGGCAAAACGGTCTTATTTAATTCTATGAATGTACTTAATCACGACATACGAAAAGGACATTGGGCATTGTTCCTGTTGTCAGATTTAACCCAGTCATCTCTTTTCTGCAATTGGAGCAGAAACCAAATGTAGTAAGTATATTTTAGCTGAATTACGCGGTCGAGTTGATTGATGAACTTTTCAGATTCGTATCCTACTGTATTTGATGGCCAGTGATGTAAGAGTTCAACAGCGCCTGCATCTTTAGGCATAACCCGTTTCCGTTACTGAGACAGGGGAAGCATAACCAGTCATTTTGCTCCTGACGGAGAGCTGAATGCTTTGCACATTTGAACTCATATCGATGTTATTCTTTGAGCAGGATATTCTGGTCACAGTAATTATGTGCAATGTCATTACTTAGTTCTGGCATCGCTTCAAAAACACAGTGAACTCACAGAGCGGATGTGACAACCCGATCAACTGTAATATGAAGTCACTGGCTTCCCAGGAAAAGGCGTCAAACTGAAAGAAATCATCAGTTTCTTCATCGTTAGATTGTTTGTGTTTTTATACGTTTCTCGGGTCTATAGGCACATGTGACCTCAAAAGTTTGTATTTCTGCTTATTCAATACGGTGAGATAGTGGGTAGAGATTCTGTTAGCATCTCCAGTTGAACTCTCTCGTTTTGTATGTTTCCTTCTAGCTGACAGTCTGTGTTTTGTATTGCCATGTGCTCCTGATCCTGCTGTACTCCGGCTCCTGTATTACTGAGTACTCCGTCGCTCAGCTGTTTCTCATGATTACCTGTATTGCTGCCACCTGTGTCTCATTGTGATCCACCTGTCATCTGCCTCTCTATTTATTGTTCAGTTCATTTCATCCCGGGTTTTCTTCTGTTTGTTGCCAGATTGTGCCAATGAATTCTCCTGAGCCTTTTCAGCATTTTTATCTGTACTCTGTCCGTCTGAATATCGACTCTGCCTGTTTCCCTATTCCGCTTTTTGGACTTCTCTGGTTCGTTTCATCTCTGGCTGAACTTTGTTTGCACTTCGGGATTTGTTACTTAATCATATCACTCTGAGTACAGTACTGTGCCTGCGATTGGATCTCTGCTCCAGCGTCCTGACAGTACAGTCTGGTTACAATGGATCCGGCCGATACCGGACGTCTGAGAGCTGCCATGGAATAGCAGGGAGTGATGCTGGGGAGACATCAGAACCAGCAGAACACTGTGTTCGGGGCAGTGGAGTCGCTTTCTGCCAATGCAGCCGACCATCTGGCCCGGACAGTCACTCCAGCTGTCCCAGAGCGCCCATCAACATTCTGCGACTTCATCTTCCGCCCTGCCCTCGGCTTTCTCGCTCACTCCTGCCGTCCAGCAGACACATCTGCCTCTTCCAGAAAAGTACTCAGGTTAGCACGGTATCTGCCGCTCTTTGCTTTCCCAGTGCACCCTCATTTTTGAATTGCAACCAATGCCATTTCCGACTGATCCAGCCAAGGTAGCCTATGTCAACATCCAACTGTCCAATCGAGCGAGAGAATGGCGAACAGCTGTCTGGGAGGCGGGCTCCACTCACTGCAGCAGTTTTCAGTTATTTTCTGAGGAGAGGTACTGTCAGAGCGTTGGAGCAGAGATCCAATCGCATATACAGTACTGTGCATATAGTGATATTAATAGAGTGACAAATCCCGAGGTGCAAACAAAGACGTTCAGCGATCACTCGTATCAGAACTAACATTGTGATTTTGCTGAGGGGCTTTTTTACTAAGAGGGATATGTTCTGGCTTTATAGTCTTATATGTTGTTGGCGCTATGCCCATCATGAGGCTGGGAAAGCAATAACATTTCCAGTATACTGAGAGATGGCTGTGAATAACAGTGATTGTTCTGTGTGTAAAGATCGTGGGACCGAGTAAGATGTGATAACAGCATTGCAGTATTGAGAACTGGTCAAGCAGAAACATTATTTATGTGACGGCGTCATGTCCACCAGTGCGTTTACTGATGCGACTGTAAGCCGCCAGCAATTCCATTTATCGAAGTAATTGATGGTTTGGAAGGAGAGAAATACCGCAGATTTCGCCTGATAGATCAGAAACTGAATCAAATTATCTGTTTCGTAAATGTACTTATTTTCAATCTAAAAAAATATCCATGTATCCATCATTCTGTCTCTTTATTTATACACGCATTTTGGTAAGGAACTGGAAATCCGCACTAATGAGACCCAATGTCGATTCGGATACAGTATTGTAGAACACCATCGTTCCCATGCCTTTTGCATTCCGAATGTATGTGTAAACAATTCCCAGTATTCCTATCCAAAAGGATTTGTAGCCGGTCGATATGAATGACGCCCAGAGAATCCCAGGTAGAGTGGCAAATTCAGTCTCAAACTGCCTTGCCACAAGGGGCAGAACTTCACGTCTGAAACTTGCCCTGTGACTCGCCACTTAAAATACCCTACCTCCTGTCCGCATACAACACGGAAAACGAAGTTAATGAAATATTCCACACCTACGGTAAAAGTCAATAGGATTTTGATGTCATCCAAAGTAAGCTCGCTTCGTCATATTTCATTCGGTTGTATGTATGGTGTGCGGTGCTCGTCCAGGCAGCCGGTCCATCCGGCGTGCTGAACAATGACCACCGTTGCAGGGAATCTCGTCACTTCAGAGTTCCCGTGCGGGTCAGCACCCTGGTTTGCCGAAACATTTGTCTCCGTCCGCCACTATTCTCCTTCACCTCTTTCTATTCGCTACTTGAAAGGCTGCAATCGTACTGAAGAAAACTTAATTATTGCCAACGGATAAGCAATTGGAGACAGATAATAAATAATGTCCGGCTAACAAAGCCAATATATCACAGAAATAACAAAACCGGTGCGAGCGTTGATGCATTAATCAACTAACCGGATGTATTGATTAATGGCGATGTTGAGAATATTAAAAAAAAGCTAGAGTAGCAATTGAAATGAACTGCTGCAGCAAAACAAAAGAAGTTAGGTCTATGAGTTAGGGATAGAAAAGTTTGTCAAATGGTGAGACGGTCGCATTCAGCCACACAAATGCTATTCAAAGTGTTAGAAGGTAAAACGTGCGAACAATGCTGAGATATCCTCAAACAAGCCGAGGGCCACGCATTGACACCATCTCCAGAATGGATATAGAATGGTCAGTCACCCTACACTGAGCCGAGGGCCGCTCGGCGATAACAGTTCGACGACATGTACAGCCGTCAGACTTTCTCGAGACAACCGAGGCTGCACATCTGTACGAGTTCCACAACAGGCACAGTGGATGTACTTCATGAGCAGAAGGGAGTGTGATTGAAATGTAACCATGAACACATCCTCTGCTCTTCAAATGCTTACTCTGTTCCGCAGATTGTTAGATTGTAACGAAGTAGAAAATGAAAAGACGCAGAATGGAGAAATTAATGACACCCGTTAGTCTCCCGAGACCATGGATCTGCGCTTGGAGAGTCATGCTTCAGTCTGCCGCGGTGAGCTGACGCTGGAGTGTCCTCTCCAGGGCGTAGACCTGGGCGAGGTTGTATGGAAGACCGGCAGTTGGCCATGCAGCGAGTCTCCCCTCTCCACAACACCGACGTTGTCCAAGGAAAGGGCAAGGGCAGATACAGCTTGGCACCAGTGTCGTCGCAGGAGTTGCCGGAACGAGGTTGAAGGCAACGTCGGACTGCCTTAGGGACTCCAGTCCCGGAGTTGCTCTCGAATCCCGAAGCCTTTCCCACAAGTGTGTTGGGCAGGAAGGCAGCAGATGT
>JAUOBT010000649.1:118772-136939 GCA_032362145.1 Hypanus berthalutzae
ACTGATACCTGTGGTACACCGCTAGTCACAGGCCTCCACTCGGAGAAGCAATCCTCCACTACCACTCTCTGGCTTCTCCCATTGAGCCAATGTCTAACCCAATTTACTACCTCTGCGTGTATACCTAGCAACTGAATCTCCCATCTCCCTAACTAGCCTCCCATGCGTGACCTTGTCGAAGGCCTTACTGAAGTCCATGAGCTGCAATCAATCAGCTTTCTTAGGATAAAATCATGGCTTGAGCGAATGGCTTGTCATATAATGGCTCTAGGCCTGTATTCACCAGAAATCTGAAGAATGAGGGGTGACTTCATTGAAACCTATGAAATGGTGAAAGGCCCTGATAGAGTGGATGTGGAGAGTATATTTCCTTCGGTGAGAGAGTCTAAGAACAAAGGACAAGCCTCAGAATAGAGGGGTGTCCTTTTAGAATGGAGACGAGGAGAATTTCTTTAGACAGAGAGTGGCGCGCTTGTGGAATTCTTTACCATGGGCAGGTGTGGTTGCCAAATCTTTACATATATTTAAGGCAGAGGTTGATAAATCCTTGTTTGCTCAGGGAATGAGTGGATACGGGGAGAGTCAAGAAATTCGGGCTGAGAGGAAAATTGGATCAGCCATGATGACATAGAACAGTAATATCAATGGGCCAAATGGCCTATTTCTGCTCCTATACCTTATGGTTTTATCAAGTAAACTGTTCACAGGTGGTAAATCCTTTAATCTGCTGTTTTTTTGAAGAAAGTTTTAATTTTATTTTAATAGTGTGAGAGGAAGTGGTTTGCAATCATAATTGATGAATTTCTTTAAATGTAAAAATCATGGGCATTAAATTTGTTAAGGAAATGTTGCTTGATAACCCTCACCAAAAGCATGGCAGTAGTAAACAAAAGAATGAGCGCATTGACTCAGAATCCTTTTCCATTAAAATCAAAAAGAAAGAAAGTCAGATCGAGTAAAGCAAGTTGACATTTTTTAAAATAAAATCACTTGTCCAATAGTCTATTCTGTTTGCAATTTCACCCTGCGTTTGAGTCTTTCTAAGTTTACAGTAGTGTGATTAAGTCACTCATTGCCTAAGCCTGGCAGCATTCAGTTGGATCACAGCTGATCTGTACCTCAACAAGATTTAACCAGTTTAACCCTGTACCTCTGAATACCTTGACCTAACAATCTATCAATCTCCACCTTCGAAATGTCAATTGACCCAGTAGCCCTATAGGGAGAGAGTTCCAAATTTCCACTACCTTTTAAACAGTTCAATTAGGTCCTACATCATCCCATGAATTCCTGGGAACAGAAATTGAGTTTATGATTGAATCATTTCAAATCTAGTATCATTCTGACCAATCTGCGCCATGTGGAGAAATAAATAGCTAGTCTAACTCAATGTAGGAATTCATCCTGGAAGTTGACAAAGGCTTCAAAGGGGCTTGAACAACTCTGGAAAATTCCAGGGCCACACAATAAATGATCCCTTTGATTTAATCCTAATTATTAAATTGGTTATCTATGCCTGTAAAATGGATATAGTTAACTTGATTATGTTGTTGATGATATTAGAACTTCAAACATAGAACAGTACGGCACAATAACAGGCCCTTCAGCCCACAATGTTCTGCTGACCTGTCTCAAAACTCTGTTCCTTCTTTATCCCCATGATACTTGATGTCCTTTCAGCTAGTAATATACCTGGTTCCTTAAATACTGTATATTCTTAGCACCTTGGTAATTTATTTCTCTTTCTTTTTCAATCTTTTTATTAATATCAACATGATAAGATTATAATTAGATAATGGGATTACAAAATTAAAATGAACTTAAAAGGGTACACAAGCAATAAGTACAATATAGTTAAGTCTTCCCAAATCATGAATGATACAACCATCATATAAACGAAACAAAAAAACTAAGTGATTCATGTAGAACAAAAACAGAAAAGAGAAAAAGAAAAAAATATTAATACCCTAAGAAAAACTGAACTAACAAACTAACCACTAACTATTAAGGAAAAAAAAGGAAAGAAGAAGAAAAAAGAAGAAAATAAATATATAAAAAATCAAAACCAGAAAGTTATGCACAGGGCTCATATGTCCAAGGATAAATTGGCTCATTTTTATTCCAATATAAATCCTATATGTGACAGATGTCATTCTGAGATAGCTTCTTTAACTCGTATGTTTTGGTGATGTCCGCTTTTGAAAAAATATTGGAAAGACATTTTTGATATTATTTCTATGGTATTGAACATTGATTTACAACCTCATCCTATTACTGCAATTTTTGGTTTACCAATGATGGACTCACTCCATTTATCCTCTTCTGCTTGTCGAATGATTGCATTTCTTACATTAATGGCTAGAAGATCTATTTTGTTGAATTGGAAAGAAATTAATCCTCCTACCGTATTTCATTGGTTTTCTCAAACTATGTTATGTCTAAATTTAGAAAAAATTAGAAGTGTTGTATTTGATACTTCTATTAAATTTGAAAAGATATGGAGACCATTTATTCAATATTTTCATATGATGTAAAATGAACCTGTTACAAGCCTTGGTTTTCCAGGTTCGATTTGATATATGTTGAGAGGATCGGAGTTGACGACACTGATGATTTTATATTTTTGTTAGATATTATAAACCGCACATTTTTTTTCATTTTTTCTTTTTTTGTTGATATTAATAATAATAAAAAGATTGAAAAAGAAAAAGGAATGGGCTGCCAGGTTTGGTAGTGGAGGAGGATACAATAGGGTCTTTTAATAGACTCCTAGATAGGTATGTGCAAATTAGAAATATACAGAGCTATGGGTAACCCTAGGTAAATTCTAAAGTAAGTACATTTTTGGCACAGCATTGTGGGCTGAAGAGCCTGTATTGTTCTGTAGGTTCTCTATATTATCTATGTTCTATGGAGGTTGACAGATTACTGATAAGTCAAGGTGTCAAAGGTTACTGGGAGAAGGCAGGAGAATGGGGTTTAGAGGGAAAATGAATTAGCGGTGATTGAATAACAGAGCAAACTCATTGGGCAGAATGGCTTAATTTGGCTCCTATAGCTTAAGCTCTTATTGCAGAGCTGGAGACTCAGATACTCAGCAAACCGGTTTGAATCCTAACTTCAGATGATATCTGTGAAGAGGCTGCATGATCAAAGACAAAATCAACATTTATCCCACTTGGGAAGGGGAAACACGGAATGATATGTTCCTGCTTCCAGTTGTAATATGTTGTCGCAAGCAACGGGAACGATACTGCACTGAGAGAACAGCAACAGTAGTTATGGTGATCGAGATTTTAGTGAGTTGCGGAAGACTTGTCCCGTTTTACTTAGTTGTTGAACCTTATGTCATCAACAAACCGTGGCGTTGCGCTTTCACACATGAATACGCTACTTTACCCGTGTGGGAACGAATCGAATTACTGGATAGCATTTTAACTCCGTTGCTACCAATCGGCTTAATTCTGTCTTCAATGGGTTAACAGTAAGAGATATAATTGCGGCAAATAGAATCCGCAGAGGGCAGATATTTGCGTTCAGACAGACAGATAGCTTTGGTAATCCAGGTCCATCACTGACCAAACCAATGCAGTAACACTGTTGCTTCTGCAGACTTACCAGTGACAAACAGATTAGAGAATCATTTAGCAATGGACATGAAAGTGGCGAGAGAGATTGCATAGGGACCACCTCGACCAATTATGTGAGTAAGTTTATGGAAAGAGGTGCCGAAGAAGTGTTTGAGGTATTCAGTTTCATAATATTCAAAATGTAATTGGACAGCTCATGGATAGGAAGACTTCAACAGGAAAAGGTCCACCGGGAAGCAAATGAGAATAGCTTAGTTGGTACGAAGCGCTTGGGCCGCCGTTTCTACATCCGTTCACTAAGACTGTTTACTTTAGGAACTGGGACATTAATCCCTTCTCAGATTCTGTACCTGAGTTGTGCTTCATTTCTGATTTCGGGCATTTGAGTCAATTGGATTTCTGTCAGCTTTCATGGAGGGAAATTATGCAAAATCAGAACGTTTAGAACTATTTTGCTGGTCAATATACACAAGGTCAGGTCGAAGAACGGGACAGAGCGTCTGGATAAAACCTGTCCACTCAACCTACTGTTTTGCATCCAAGTCAGCAGTGTCAGGTTCCATACTTCGGAGCTTTTTGTACAACTGTAGTGTGAGATCATGTACGGGTTCTGTTGTAAAGAAAATATTCTAAAATCCTTTCCGATTCAACAGCAGCATGAAATTACTCACCGTGGAAGTGTCGAACTCCGTAAAGTGCAATTTTCTCAGGGTGATATGCAATCGACTCATCAGCCATTTGAAGTAAATCAGGGAAAGATACATTGTAAAGAATACCTATCGGCCATTCAGTGATCTGACCCATTGAATTCTGGAGGGAAATCACTTGCCGACAGCTAAACGCGCCAAAGCACTTTTAATGTAACGCCACTATGTCTTTCTGCCACAGGCTTTCTGGCATCTTCATGTTATTTAGGTTGACAGCATTTGGGAGTTATTTTATCCCTGTTTTTCGCCACGAATTCAGCTACCGACAATTACCTCCCGCAGATAACATTGCAGAAATCGGAAATCTGCTCAAGCCCACCATTCCCTTTGTAAAGCACGTTATTTAAGTATTTACCCACATTAAGTTCAGAGAAGAGCCGACGACTTTGACAATGTCTCCATGCAGGATTATTCTGGCATTGACAATGAAAAATGTAATTCAAACCAGGTCGTCGTATTCGGTTCCATTTCATACCCTCTTTGACAACTTGAACCATTCTATCAGGAATGCCGAATGTTACTGAGAAAAGAATAGCGGCATCGAGACAAGGTGAATTAACATCTTCCCGGTTAATTGCATTATCTATATATTTTATCGAGTGATTATTCTTAGTCTAATGTAACAGGGAAACAAATCCAGCAGCAGAGTCAAAGGGAAATGAGTGCTAAGCCACTTACAGTTTCATAGTCAGAAACTGAATTCAGAGATAAGAAGAGTTTAGGTAGACGTGTGCTTGCTTTACTTTAGTTTCTTGGGAAACAACAAAATTTACCATTTAATAGTTCAATTGTTACATTCAATATTAGAGAATCTCGACAATATTAACCATATAAACCATATAAAAATTACAGCACGGAAACAGGTCATCTCGGCCCTTCTAGTTCGTGCCGAATGCTTACTGTCAACTAATCCCACTAACAAGCACTCAGCCTATAACCCTCAATTCCTTTCCTCTCCATATACCTATCCAATTGTCCATCAAATGACAATACCGAGCCTGCTTCTATCACTTCTACTGGAAGCTCATTCCACATAGATACCACACTCTGAATAAAGAAATTCCTCCTCAAGTTACCCTTAATAACATTTGCCCCCTAAGTCTCAACTCATGTCCTCATGTTTGAATCTCCCCTGCTCTCAATGGGAAAAAAGCCTATCCACATCAACTCTATCTATCCCCCTCATAATTTTAAATAACTCTATCAAGTCTCTCCTCAACCTTCTACGTTTCAAATAATAAAGTCCTAACTTGTTCAACCTTTCCCTGTAACTTAGCTGCTGAAACCTAGGTAACATTCTAGTAAATCTCTGTACTCTCTCTATTTTGTTGATATCTTTCCTATAATTCGGTGACCAGAACTGTACACAATACTCAAAATTCGGCCCTACCAATGCCTTGTACAATTTTAACATTACATCCCAAATCCTATACTCAATGCTGTGATATATAAAGGCCAACATACCAAAAGCATTCTTAACAAGTCTGTCTAAATCAGATTCCGCCTTCAGGGAACTATGCAACATTATTCCTAAATCACTCTGTTCTACTGCATTCTTCAATGCCCTACCATGTACAATGTATATACTATTTGGATTATTCCTACCAAAATATAGCACCTCACACTTATCAGTATTAAACTCCATCTGCCATCGCTCAGCCTGCTCTTCTAACTGGCCTAAATCTCTCCGCAAAATTTGAAAACCTACTTCATTATCCACAACGCCACCTACCCTAGTATCATCTGTTTACTTACTAATCCAATTTACCACCCCATCATCCAGACAATTAATGTATATAACAAACAACATTGGACCCAGTACTGATCCCTAAGGCACAACACTAGTCAGCGGCCTCCAGCCTGAAAAACAGTTATCCACCACTACTCCCTGGCATCTCCGTTCCAGCCACTGTTGAATCGACTTTAGTCCTTCAACATTAATACCTAACAGAATACCTGTAAAGAATCAAGTTCTTGTTCTTCTCAATAACCACGGAAACAGAGGCGTAATCCTAAGTCTGAGAGACGGAACTACATTTAGAACCCAAACGCATCTCCCTACTCGCCCCAGACACGGACAAGAGGCAGCAAAGCGTCGACCGATCCCTCCACCATTGTTGCAGCAAAACACACCGGCAGCCTGCACCTACCAACCAAGGAATAGCAAGCCCCAGTGGAAGAGAAACACATGATTTTACACGACAACAAAATCAAATAATTAAAAAGAACAAATCAACATACCAATGTGCTCTCTCTCACGTTAAAGTTTGTGCGTCGCTTTTTTTTCTCCAATTTCACCGACTCGAGAATAGAAAACACACCCCAATTACAACGACAGGAGAAAGGGAGCGCGAAAGCGCAATCCGAGTACGGATGCCTGCAACGGGTGATCCGGTATTCGCGATTTCCATTTTCTCCCGAGATGACTCAGCTGCATCGAATCGGTTTCTTCCAGTGTGCCGCATATTCTATGTTCTTAATAGTAACTGAAGGTTTTGAAAATAATCCAAAAATTGTCCCTACAATGTTAGAAAGTCTTGTCTAGGTTCAGAAATTGAACAACGAATCTACTCTAAATTGAAGCATGACATCTCTATTATCAACAAATAACTTTGATTGTCTCAACCTAATTTCAAAGTCTATCTACCTGTGTGCAGCCTACAAGAATCCTTGACTCTATGAACAGACACTGGTGAGAAAAGTATTACCCAATCTGACCATGGAGTCATCTCCACCTGCATGTCTTTTCTCAATAATCGTTAGTTCGCCGACTGGTGTAGCCTGCTCTGCTTGATTGGACCGAAAATAGCCCAGATTCGCCACTCTTTGGGAAAAGCAGTTTCTCCTCATCTCCGTCCACGGCCTGAATCGTAAGGCTCTATCCCCAAGTCAAGTCTCATCTCCCAGTGGAAACAGCTTCATTGTCTTTAGCTTATCTATCGGTTTCTTAGTTTTATATGTTTCTTCGGCGTGTAACTCCAGGGCACAGTCTTCAAAAGCATCCTGAAAAGGAAGAAATAGTGATATTAAAGATAGAAATGCTCCTGTTTCCGAAGATGCAAGATATGCATTCTCTATTAGACGCCATCATCCTCAGCTCTGCTCTCCGATTATGAAGGAAGTATCACAGCAAAGGAATATTCTTTCACTCCATCGCGAAGGCGTTAAAACTATAGTTACCGATTGGAGGTGCGTGTGTCAAAGTTCCCAGTACAGTCCAAATCTGTTACTTTAACCATGGCAATATCGATTATTGAGCCTGATAATCTGCAACAAATTGTTTACTTAGGCTCAGTCCTATCTTTGGTCATGATTGGAGAAGACAGTACGTTTAAGAACATAGAGGTTTAGTCACTTGGTGTCGTCATGATTTTAATATATTGAATGCTAACTTCCGGACGGTACATAAATACCAGCGTCCCTCTGCTTTAAACTCGAAAGGATTTCTTAAAAGTTGTATAAAATTAATCATTGATCATTTGTTAGCTGTTAGTAGGTCATGCACCGCGATAGTTTGAAGTGTGAACATATTGAGAATGTAAAATTTTGCACAAGGACTGGGCATTTATTAATTCAGTTCAAAGAGAAACAAAGGTAATGCGTGCACGAGTCAACGGACGGCTAGTCTTGTGATTGTTAGAATGTATTGATAAGATATTTGAAGTAATCCTTTATTTCACTATAGGATCTAATTGTCTGCTAATGTCTGCTTCAATGGTTGAAATAACTTTCCAGAGAAATGGAAATATCAGTGATAGCTTCTTTTTTCGAAATGTATAAAGTCTTAGTCTCGGGGGGGCCGCAATCTCCCGCATCTGTTTTTTTTCTTTTCTCTTTATAATAATTGGTAAGGATTTTTGCTCTAGGAATTAAATGATTATTCTTTATACGCTAGTAAACGACGACAGTTTTGAAGGAAGAAATGTCGAGCTTAGAATTTGCTTTGCCTTACCTGCGCGTTTGTTTGTTTCGGTACTGATTTCAGAGACAGACACTGGTTCTGCACCGGCGATGTATAATCAAGTTTACAGTGATCGAGATATGAGCGTATCTATTCTAGTTAGGATAAACCCGCTGTTCAAATGTAAATTGACATTAAGAGAAATACATATGTACTTGCATTGGGAATTTGAAATTCGCATTCTGGAAGGCTGGTTTATTTCGGCAGCACAAAATGATACTGCTGGATAATTTGAAATGCTAGATCAGAATTGCACGCTTCTATTGGAATATATTGTTTTGATGTGATCGTAGCATCTGCTCTCTAAAGAATAAACAGGATTTCAGCTTAGAGAGCATGTGATTTCATTCCGGATTCAGATGTGAGAGCTCCTCACGTCTAACACCATCCGTTTCGTGTGAACAGATATTTCACACCATTTCTGAGCTCTCCCCTGAATTTTCTCTGTGTAAGTGTGTATATGCATGTGTTGGTGCAGACACTAAGGAACTGCATCATGAATCCAACTTGCTGCAGGATATCAACTGGGGTATACAGATATGCGACTGTATGAGAATAATTCTGCACCTGCCAGTTGATGGAGTATACGACATAGGGAAGCCAGAGCACTATGAAATTCGTTGATAGGGAAAACAAAAGAATCATGGACTTTCTCCGGTTCTTCAATTCTGGGTCCTTATGATTCTCGCTATTCTTCCGGAGACCTCGACGGACTCTATTTGCCAGAATAATATGTCTGACTGTTAAAACATTAAACAATAGAATTAAACAAATCGGTAACAGCGGCGTGAATATGCTGTCAAATAACTCGTAACCTTTCCACGCTGGTGATGTTAAATATTCAGACGTGAAGACGCAGCACCAGGGAACGCTGTTTATTATGACCTCTGGCTCCACAATGAGGTAAAACGGGACACACCTCACACTGCTCACCACAACAACAGTCACCATAACAATAGTTGCGGTTCTCTCCGTGCAGTATCGTTCACGCAGCTTATGACAGCAAATTGCAACAAAACGATCGAAAGTGAATACGACTGTGAGCCAAACTGAAAAGTCCGTGGTGGCAATACTGAGGAGAAGTGTCAGAGCGCAAATCGGAGTAATGAACAAAAAAACAGCGTACTTATAAATTGCATTAAACTCCATTGTACCAGTAAAGATAACCACCATCAGGTCCGCCGTTGCCATTCCCACCAAGTAACGTGTCATGCATTTCGAGAGTCCACACTTTCCTCGGGAAAGGACAGCAATCGCCATTATATTGACTGTTAGAAAAATGAAAAAAAAATCTCAATGACGGAAGCTGCTCGTTAATTGCTGCGAAGTCCTCAGTAAAATATGAATGTTTCCAGTTTTCCTGCTCCTATACTGGGCCAACTGATTATGGAATCAGAGTGTAGAAACTCAGTCCATCAGCGTCCCCCACTTCCCCCCGCTGCAGAGCGACATGGCCGATTTCTCCAGTTTGTCAAACAGAAATATGCCTGATACCCGAACTATCTGTAAACACCTATCATGCCAGGCAAAATATATGTTACCGATCGTCGCAACAGTTGAACTCGAAGAAGTACGGAAACAGGTTGTAACAGCACAAGAGAAAACCAGCACTTGTATCTTACCAAGAATGCCAACCGCTGTAAGTACGGGATAGTAGATTCTCACTATGTAGTAAAGAGTTGCGTATCCCATTTTCAACGTGAAGTGGCGCTCAGTGTTATTGAATTTGTCAAGTCACTCTTTGTACTGTTGAATCTTCCAATGAGCTTTTATACGGCAAAGGGAAAGTTTGTTGCCCTAATTAGTGTCTTAGCGTCTACAAGATCATCAGCTACAGGTTAATAAAGAATTACCTTAATCGATTTCAGTATATTGTATCACAGTGTGATGCCTTTCGGTCCTCTGGGGAAATTACAAACAATTATTGTTTGCTCAACACTTCTAAGAGGTTGTTGCAACATTTATTTCTGAGCTATAGAAGCTTCTGTCAAGCACTGTAACGAAAGTCCAACAACACATCACCATGGACACAATAGGAACAAATAGATTGGGCCATGTTTATACAAACGGTTTCGGTGCTTTCCTCACCTCACAGAAGCCGAGCCTGAGCAATCGGGTGCGCTCCTTAATAAGAAACCGGAGAGATTACACAGACATGTGTAAGGCTGCTGTCTGAGCTGCTGGGAGAAACCTCGTCTTAGGAATCAAGAGGGTGAGCATGGCCTTCAATCACAAATTCGATGAGGACCTGTCAGTTAGCTATCCTCAGAATATGATAGCATTAAGGGCATTAGTGACGCGTCCCTCCGTGGCGCACCACAAGTCTGATCTAAAAACCCACCACTAGGCTGGCCACCGGTGTCTCAAACACCAGCAGACTCAAGAAGCAGACTCAAACCACATAGGCTGTGCCGGACATCATCTCAACCCTGAAACACAGTGAGTGTGCACGCGAACTCGCTAACATCTTCAGCAACATCTTCAACGGTTCATTCGTCCTGGCTGCTGTCCCGTACGCTTCAACAGAACCAACATCGTTGTGATATCCCTGAGCTCTACAACTTCAGAAATAAACGGCATAAAGTGTTTTGCCCGGCTGGTCATGGCACATCTCAAAAAATGAAGTCCGGTTACACTGGGCACACACCAATATCGTTTCTGACAGAACGGCACTGTGCCAGATGGTTTATTGTTGTAACATGCCTTGACACATCCCAAAAATAAGGACATTCATGTTAAAATGTTATCTCTCAGTTTCAGTCCCACATTCTATACTGTTGTACCGCAGAAGCACTCCTTAGTCTCGATATAGCATTGCGGATCTGGGAGTTCGAAATACTGAACAGATCTCACGGAGTCCGAATGTACAGACGCCCACGAAGAAAACCTCACCTCTCCAACTCTTTTTAAAACGCCAGATCACCCTCGAACTCTGCATTGAAATCTTCTACTGTTCTAAACTTTCCAAATATATTCGCTAAACCTTTTTTTAAAATCTTTGCATTTTACTGAATAAACTCTATGCCCATTTTGCTGAACAAAGAATAGAGATCAGAAATATTCCAGATCTTGTTCTGAGATGCCAAAAGACAGCGACATTTTCTGAAATTTTTCCCTCCAAATACCACGGACTATTATGTTGTCAGGAGCGTATCCTCTATAACGAATCGAAACTTTCACCGTTTTTTCATTTCCACTGATAAAAGTCAAAAGTGGAATCCTGCAGAGTGTCCAGCCGGGACGTTTTCACTGACTATGAAGGTTACCCCTCCTCCTTTATACCATCCCGCTGAATCCCTTCTGAAACTAAGGAATTCTGAAATACTGAACGGCCAGTCCAGCCTCTCCTGCAAATAAGCCTCACTAATGGCAACAATATCTTGAATCCAAGTTTTGGTCTATGACTTAGGTTCATCTGCCTTTGCTCCGATACTTCTTGCATTGAGTATACGCAGCTCAGGACACTGTTAGTATCTAGAATTCTTTGTTGTAACTTATCTGGCATTCTGGCTACCAAATCACTATAAATGCAGAAGTTCAAATAGTATCAAGAACAATTAGCTAAACTTCCAGCAGGATATTCGTCCACTTCCAGTGCCCATGTAAAACGACATGTAAAACGTCTCAGCTTCACGGGCAGAGAGATCAATGATCGAAATATCATATGGCCTCCCTCCTACACCTTTTCCTTATCTATGTGTTAAACTGTGCCATCTTCTTAGCCTGACCTCATTAGGACGGGGCACGGGTCGTAGACCTGAGGTCTCATGTCCGTAGTTCCTGACCATTACCTCAGCACCTAACTCTCTGATTTCCCTTTGCAACGCCTTGTCACTCTTTCTACTGTTGATATTGGTTCCCATATGGGTTACAATCGCTGCCTCTTCACACTCCTACTGAAGAATGTTCAGAACTTGATCCAAGATATACGGGATTCTGGCACCCTGGAGATAATCTCCCATACGAGAATCTCATTCTTGTGCACAGAATCTCCTTTCTCTTTCCTGAACGAAAGAATCCCCAATACAACAGCTCCCCTCTCCTCTCGCTTCCACTGGAGTCATTGAACCAGAATAAACGAGAGGGCCTTGACTTTCTAGACAGACTGATGCCCTGGTAAGTAAGAAGAAGAATGTATATAGCAGATCCGGGCAGTCAGGAATAAATGATGTACAGTACAATTTGAAACGTATAGCATATGTAGGAGGATACTCAAGTATGAAAAGCGGAGAGCAAAATCAAAGCATGAAGTTGCTCCATCAGTACAGGTGAAAGGGAGTCCCAGGAGCTTCCGCAGATATAATTAGCACAAAACTATAGAAATGTACACAATTAGACCTCTTGAATAAACGAAAGAGAGGACAAATGGACGTTTTGGATCTGTATCTACTCGGAAACTAACACACTGTCTGTAAAAAGGGAGACGAGGCATCAGCAAAGTGATGAACACAGAGGAGCCGGTACTTGTTTTCTTGTCAGTAAAACAAATCAGATATATCTCCGGATCTTGACAGGTTTACCATCAGGCCCTCTGGGAGGCGAATGAAGAAATTCTAGCGTCCATACAACGACTTTAGACGGTCGTGGTTTCGGGAGTTGGATGATAGTCAATGTTGTAATGTTTCCTCTATTTACACTGGTTGGGAGGGCTGCCGTCAATGGAACTAGCACGAATAGTAGTTCAGAACGCACAAAAAGGACAAAGGGCCTGTTTCTATACTGGAGATTCAATGACTCTATTTTAAATCTGTAATTGCAGAGCAACTACAGTCTCTCTACCACCCTGACATGTTCAGCACTTAAATTTAAACATTGATGCGATGGACGAGCGTATAAGTGATAGATCTGAAATGCAGTGCGGATTGGTACACCAGCTCGGATCCTGATCGCACAACTCTCAGTACAGAGTGAGCATGCCACCAAATGCAACCGATATTGTTTCACTCTTTGGCATGACGTTCCAACCTTCCTGGAGTTATTTGTACCAGGAGAAATTTGCTCCCCGTCAGTTCCATCTGTTGTTGCATTCAGGAACTAACGCAGGATTCATTTCCCTCCATTTTTATTATTAGTTGGGTGGACAAATATTGTTCAGAGCTGGATTTTTTGTCTGCCTGAAAACCGCACTGCATTTCAATAAAACCTGAGATAAACGAAAATTTATGAGAAAGGATGTGAGATGGAGCATTTCAGTTACTACACAGCCGCGGCACAATGCAGCTCAGAAAGAACAGAGAGAGAGAGAGCAGTGGTCTATGATTATTTGGCCCTCCGCTATATCCATTTGCCTCCTCTGCCAGTTGGACAATTTGGTCCGGATGTAAAATTCTCAGGATACCTGTGAAGTATGGATTATCCCATGTGAGAGAGAAGAAACATTTTTTGCTACCCGGCTCCTGTACCGTAACCGCCACGATTAGAGGATGAAATCGAGGATCTGGCACGTTACAATTTTTGGCAGTGAATCTCATTCGTCCGCTCGCCACCATGCATGATCAATGTGGTTTTTCTGACCACTGCTCAGCATTGCGTAATTTACTCATCTGGTTCAATGAAACAAGGACGTTGCATTTCCTCTTCATTCTTCCTCATGTAAAATTAATCAGCGATTTCATGCCTGAATATAGAATATCACACCATTCACGATTGTCTACAGTATCCATTGAAGTTCAAAGCCCCCAGTTCGGAAACATGTCGGAACATTCTTACGTTTTTGATGAGTAATAGCATCTGAAGTTAAGAGGAAAAGGCAGGAAAATGAAGTTTAGAGGGATACTAAATAAGCCATAATGGAATGATGAAACAGAACTTTCTGCATAGTCTTCGTTTTCGGAATATTGTCTCTGCTTGTGTTTCTTCCACGAACGTCCGACTCTGTATTGAGACA
The DNA here is from genome assembly GCA_032362145.1 of Hypanus berthalutzae. NCBI lineage: Eukaryota > Metazoa > Chordata > Chondrichthyes > Myliobatiformes > Dasyatidae > Hypanus > Hypanus berthalutzae. The sequence continues at coordinate 132,918 of JAUOBT010000649.1, forward strand.
TTATGGTCTACTTACCAATATTCACCTGTAAAACAGAGTTACAACTGAACCTCCTGTGTTCAGGTTTATGTTGACGTGATCACTGTCGCCTCCCGCCCAGTGGTGTCACATTCAATCCTGTCTATAAGGTCCATTTCCTCTCTTCTCCACATGTGGAGACGGTGAGTCTTCCAAGGCTTCTCATTCACCCTGACAACATCCGTTCGAAATCCTTGCAGAGATGCGTCTAACTAGTCTTCGACCTGTAACCTTAGTTCTCCTCCTCTTCCACGGAAGCTGCCAAATCAGAGAAAACTGTAACACGCATGATTTCTATTCCGATTCCGAGAATATCTGTGTGTGTGTGGGGGGGGGGGGGGGAAGTAACCGCCCCGCCCCCCAAGTAACCAAGTTATGAAATCAGACGTTGTCTGTTCGCAAACACAAGCATTTGCTTTGGATGTGAAGTGGGTGATGCAAAGACGTCAGAGTGGCCGAGTGGTTCAAGGTGCCAGACTCAGGGAATGAAGTTCTGTCCGATAACTGTGGGTGTTCTGGTCTCCGCATGGGGACCATACCACTCCTGACAACCGTCTTCTTCAATCATTCGATCGAGATGATATTTTTGAAGACAAAACGTTGGTCGTTTGTGTGGATTCGAAAAACGGTAGAAAGATATGATTGTGCTTTTGTTACTGGAAATCGTAGTATAATAGATTATCATACATCGTATTATAGGTGATGGATTTCTTCAGAATAAAAAATATTTCGTGAAGGATCTTGACACGAAACGTTGATTATTTACTTTTTTCCCATAGATTCTGCCTAGCCTGTTTAGGTCCTCTCGGCATGCTCAGCGAATCGATAAAGAATACTGATTAAAGTTAACACATTGATAATCGGGTAATACAATCGGAAGGCACATGAGTGTAAGTTATCGATGAAGAGCCCGATGGTTGATGTGTTGAACCTGGTTGTGCGAGTTTTGAGGCTCTTGTACCTCTTACCTGATGGCGGCAGCGAGAAGTGAGAGTGGCCTGGGAGCTGGGCACCTCTGATTATGGATACTGCTTTCCGACGACAGCGCTTTATACAGATAATGTTTGCGAGAGTTTAGGCCACGATGGATTGGGCTGAGTCCACCAACCTTTAAATATATACCTTCAAAGCCATTCATATTTCCGTACCAGGTCGTGCTGCAGACAGACAATATATTCACGGCGATACAATGATAGAAGTTTGTCAAGCTTTTTGAGTCTGGTGGAATCTCTGCAGTCTCCTCACATAGTCGAGGACATAGTAATACCTCCCAACTTATAGTGACTTACGCTCTCCCCCTCTGATCCTTCAGTAAGAACTGGCTCATGGATCTCTGGTTTTCCCTCTACTGATGTCCACAATGAGTTCCTTCGTCATGGCGACATTGAGAGAAAGGCGGCTGTCACATCTTGCTTAAAGTCATTCCCTGTTTGTTGAAAAATGCTCCCATTGGTATAAGACATGTCAATTCTGGTATGGTGATAACGACTGGGTGCTCTACCTTTATGTGTGCCTCCTATAATCCAAGAAATATCTATTAGATTCCCATTCGCCATCCGTTGCTCCAGAGAAAACAACACGTTTGTCCAACCTCTTGAAATCGCACAAACTGTCTAATTCAGATAGAATATTGTTAAGGCTCTTCCGCACACTCTCGAGATCCCCGTCATCCTTTCTATGACGGATGGTCTGAACTGTATGCATTACCTTTCTCAGTGCTGTGCTGCGGTATGTTTTAATTTCGCACATGCGCGGTAAGCTGAGAAAAAGCAACAAATCCATTTAATTTCAAATACCAGGATAACGTGTGTATTTTGTTACGTACCCGTGACACGTGACAGTGGTGTAATTGTCACGTGAAGCGATACTGAAGGTAGTGGTCTTGTGATGGTGGAGTGACGTCATTTTCCCGCAAGTAGAGGTCATGTGACAGTTTTTTTATACAGGGTACAAAAGGAGGACCCCTCCCTGTGAGGAGGGGCAGTTCGCGGCTGGATTTGCCATTTTGACTTCATGCCACCGCGTGATCTAATATTATGACGCAGTGTGGTTGAAAGATGGAGTTTTATTTAATGCCTGAAGTTTAAAATGTCATTGCCGGCAGGTTCTTTATAATACTGCCAGTTAAAAATCGGTGGAGAGTGAAGATCGGAGTTCGGGAGCTAAAGATCGAGGAAAGTCGACTTCGACGGTGAAACAGGTTTGACCTTCTTTGAACCTCATTCGGAAGGAATTCGTTGACTGTGCTCGTGTTAATCTCTGTGAAATAGCAGAAAGGATTGAGTACAGTGCCTATAAGCCGATTCATTTCCATCTTCGTAAATTCTCTGTGGGAGAAATATAGTTCGACTGGGAATCGCAGCGACACGACGTGGAAGAGAAGTTAAATCGTCTACAAAGTCTCTCCTTTCATGGACTGCAAGCATTTTGAACTTTTGCAGTACTACTTTGAAGAACTGTTATTGCAACCTCGCTTTAAGAACTGTTTAAGCTGCCGCACAGCAGCTGATTTCCGGTTACGTTAGTGATTAGTTTACTTTGAGGTTTGTTTTCCAGTGTTTAATAAATGTTTTATTTGTTATAAAAACCCCTACCTCACTCATATATTTATTGTTGCTGAATCAGTAACATAACATGTGGGCTGCATCCGGGATGAATCATTTTTGAGTTTAAATGCTTGTTAAGTTTTGATTCGGTGTTTTGGAAAAGGGGAATCCTCGATTCTTTTGTTTGATTGGCTTGTGAGTGGTATTCGGCAACAATGAATACTGATGAGTTTCGGGCTTCGCCAGACGCGGAGCTCTTAGCAAAGACGAGAAAAACTGAGGTGTCTGTGCTAGCTAGTAGATTGCAACTTAAAGGTATTTTGAAGTCTACATCGAAGGGTCTAATACAGAGAAAAATCGTGTGTGGAATAAGGTGATTCTGATGAATCGATTTTAGAGTCGTTTCCAATAAGTAATATAGAGATGCAGTTGCAAATCGAACAAATGAAGTTGGAACAAAGCAGAATTGCAGCTTTGTAGGTTAGAAGCTGATAATAAAAAAGGGACTTTGAATATGTGATGGCGGAATTAAGGTCTTGGAATTAGTCTTCTGGTTCTCGAAACCGTTTGTTGCTAGTCAATAAATTAAATTGGTTCCACCGTTTAGTGAAACAGAAGTGGAAAAATATTTCCAACATTTTGAATGAATTGTTCATATTTCAGAGTGGCCGAAATATAAATGGTCAGTGTTATTACAAATTGTAATTAAAGGCAAAGCAAAACAAGTGTATACAACTTTAACTGCTGCGCAAGCACTTGATTATGATATTGTGAAAAAAGCATATTTTAAACGCATATGAATTGGTCCCAGAAGCGTATAGAGAAAGATTCAGAAGTTTGAAGAAGTCTGTGGAAAAACACATGTGGAATTTGCCTATGATAAAGCTCTGTGTTTTGAGAGATGGTTTTCCTCTAAAAATGTAAATGGGGACTATAATGCATTGAAAGAGCAGATGTTAATGGGGGAATTTAAAAGAAGCATCCCTGTTGAATTAAGGGCCTACTTAAATGAGAGGGATACCGATACATTACAAGACTGTGCTAGGTTAGCTGATGAGTATGTTTTAATCCATAAGAATAAATTTCCTCAGGGCAGAACTTTTAAGACGAAAAATAACACAGAGACTCAAGGTAAATCGGAAATTAAGTCAGAAGTTAATGAGAAAGGTAAGGAGGAAGGGAAACCTGTGAAGGAAAGGCAGTTTGGTCTTATTTGTAACTATTGTAAGAAACTTGTCCATGTAATAGCTAACTGTTTCAGATTGAAGAAGAAAGAGAAGGAAGCAGTTCTAGATGCTTGTGTACAACATACTGAAGCACCTGTAAAGTTACAGGGTTAGATAAACACAAATGAGGCTTTGTTAGAGTCTGACCAAGTTAAAAAGGGATATGATCATTTTATAACTGAAGGGTTTGTATCCTTGAAAGAAGGATCTACTCTGGTGCCAATAAAAATCC